>OZ024908.1:42415420-42472920 GCA_964017125.1 Flabesymbios commensalis | reverse complement strand
CATAATACCCTCACTGCTGACTGTTATGTGCCTGTGAAAGCGGACGATAGGAATGTAGATGATATGAGCTCTAACTGTTAGAGACCTCAATGTAACATGTGTGAACGGCTTCTGCCAAGTGTTCAGAGGGAACCCCGTCTGCGTATTACTGTAATATACTAAGGGAACGTGATAAACACAGGACGCTGATCCAATGCTGGTCTGATGTCTGCGACGCTGGCCCAACATCGAACCAGCATTGGTTGATCGTTTCGTGTTTGCTGCATGGGTTCATACGTGATGCATGAACCATAGATCTACTCCAGAAAGATGTTCTTGGAGTCTGTTGAAGTGTCCGAAATGACTTTTTAATTGTGCTGCAATATTCAAAATATATCATCTCATGCGAATTCGCAATTGGTCGATGTTAATTTGTCGCATATGCCTAATGAATGAATGAATGAATGAATGAATGAATGAATGAATGAATGAATGAATGAATGAATGAATGAATGAATGAGTGAATGAATGAATGAATGAATGAATGAATGAATAAATGAATGAATGAATGAATGAATGAATTAAGGAATGAATGAATGAATGAATGAATAAATGAATGAATAAATGAATGAATGAATGAATGAATGAATGAATGAATGAATGAATGAATGAATGAATGAATGAATGAATGAATGAATAGACGTACATTAGTAGACTTAAATAGATAAGACTGATAAATAATTGAATAAATAGGTCAAGATAAATAAATAAATAGATCTAAATAAATAGACCTAAATAAACAGACAGACAGACAAAAAGACGAATGAACGTACGAGCGAACGAACGAACGAACGAACGAACGAACGAATGAACGAACGAACGAACGAACGAACGAACGAACGAACGAACGAACGAAAGAAAGAAAGAACGAACAAACAAACAAACAAACAATCAAACAAACAAACATCATCAATCACTACACAATCAATCAACACACAATATATCATCACATGTCACAATCAATCACTCCATTATCAATCACCATGCACACAATCAATCGCCACTCATGCATCACACGATCGACCACCACATTATCAGTCACCACACGATCAAGCAACACACAATATATCTCCACACAATCAATCAACACACAATATATCATCACGCAATCAATCACTACAAAATCAATCCCTATACCATCAATCGCCACACAATCTATCATCCCACAATCTATCACTATACAATCAGTCACCACACAATAAACCACCTTATAATTAAATAGAATAATGATCACACAATCAATCATCACACAATCAATCATCACACAATCAATCATCACACAATAAATCACCAAACTATCAATCACCACACAGCATATCAGTTAACTATCAATCATTACACAATCAATCACCACAAAAGCAATCAACGCACAATCAATCATTACACTATCAATCACCCCATAATCAATCAACACTAAATGTATCACCACTCTATCAATCATCACACTATCAATCACTACACAATCAATCACCACACAAACAATAAACCTTACAATCAATTGCCACATTCCTATTTACTGCGCTATCCATTGCCACACAACCAAGTGAACCAATAACTTTTTTTATCAATCACCACATTATCAATCACCAGATTATGAATTATCACACAATCAATCACCACAAAATCAATCACCACATAATCAATCACTGCACAATCAATCACTACACAATCAGTCACCACACAAACAATTTCCACACAATCATTCACCAGACTATCGATCAGCACACAATCAATCACCACACAATCATTTACCGCACAATTAACAACTACACAATCAATCACCATTCAATAAATCACCACACAATCAATTACCACGAAATCATTCACCACACAATCAATCACCACGCAATCAATCATCACACAATCAATCACCACACAGTAAATCACCACACAATCAATACCCAGAAAATCAATCGCCACATAATAATAATAATGATAATAATAATAATAATAATAATAATAATAATAATAATAATAATAATAATAATAATAATAATAATAATAATAATAATAATAATAATATTTCTTTCTCTTAAAGGCTATCTATTCCAATAGCAGGTTGCTCATAGGCTGAACCTACACACACAATGAATTACCATGCTATCAATATCCACACAAGCATCGCCACGTAATCAATCACCACACTATAAATAAACACAATAATCTATCTCCATAAAATCAATCACCACATAACAAGCATCTAACAATCAATCACTACAATATCACTCACTACACAACCAATCACCACAGAATCAACCACCGTACAGTCAGTCACTACACAAACAATCACCACGCAATAACTACACAATAAATCACTACACAATCAGTCGCCAGACTCTCAACACACAATCAGAACACAATAAATCACCACACAATAATTTACCACACAATTAACAACCACACAATCAATCAATCACCATTCGATAAATCACACACTATCAATCACCACACAATCAATCATCACACAATCAATCACCACACCGTGAATCATCACACAGACAATAACCACAAAATCAATCGCCACACAATCAATCACCATGCTATCAATATCCATACAATGATCATCACATAATCAATCACCACACTATAAATCATCACCCTATAATTTACCACACAATCAATCAACACACAATTAATAAACACACAATAATTGCCATGCACTCAATTGCCACTAATCAATCATCACACCATCATTCACAACGTATTCAATAACCACACAAGCAATCTCCACACAAGCACTCACCACAAAATCATTCACCACACAATCAATCACCACTCAATCTATAACCACACAATCAATCACTGCACTATCTGTCACCACACAATCAATCACCTTACAGTTAAATGGATGAATCACAACATAATCAATCACCGCACTATCAATCACCACACATTCAATAACCACACAATCAATCAGCACGCAATATATCACCACACTATCAATCGCCACAAATCAATCACCACACAATTTATCAATACACAATCAATCAACCAACACGTAATATATCACCACACTAGAAATCGCCACACAATCAATCTCCACATAATAAATCATCATGCTTTTAATCAAGACACAATATATCACTATACTACACAATCAATCACCACACAATCAATCAACGTACAATCAATCTACACACAATCAAGCATCACACAATCAATCACCACATAACCGATCATCACACAATTAAGCAGTAACTACAAATAATTACATTTAAATTAGTTTATCACCTAGATACAACAGTTTACCACCGAGATAGTTTCTAATCAAAAGATCATAGAAAATAATATTATCATTTCAAAGACATGAATATGAAGTCATATACAACTTCCCTGTGGCGACAACAACATGCACCATGCCTGCCACCGTGTATATCAATTATTGTTTGGAACCAGACAAACTGAATGTGAAATGCAGTGTGTGATCGTGGTAAAGTGTTCAATCGTAGTAAAAGTGTTCAATCGTAGTAAAAGTGTTCAATCAGCTGAGGGCGGTGATCAAAGACCAGTAACGAGGTACTTCACCAGAACGGCCGTGAAATATTAAACAGGAGAAAACAAACGGGAAAAACTAACAAACAAAGCCGTGGCTGTGCCTATAGCCTCTCCGTGACAAACATACGTGCGAGGTGTACCCCACCCCCCTCGTGAGGTTCCCCCCCCCCCCCCTCAGGGCCGGGAGATTACCGTCGCTTGAGTGGCATTACGAGCAGAGCCCCGCCTCTGAACACACACCAGACACAATCTACACTCAATAACCAAATTGAAGGCGATACCCGGGCGCTGATAATAATAGCGTCACGCGATATATTGTCACGGAGGGCCAGCGTGTAGCGAAATTTGTTTTGCGGAAATGCAAACCCGCGAATAAATATGTAGGCCTACACTCAAAATCAATCCAAGCGGCATTGTCAGAATAATTTTAAAACCCTCATCCTGCTGATAACGACTTTAGTCGTTTTTAATTTGTTTTATTAGTCAATCAACTCATTGATATTGGGAACAAATTGTGTGTTTAAACATAAAGATTTGCAAAGGATAGATCGCAAATTAACACAATATGAGTAATTTTCAGCCACTTGAAGCTGTGGGTCGCGGTATAGCGAGACACAACTTCAAATGGTTGAAAAATTAAAATAAATTAATCAGCAGGATGAAGGTTAAAACTTGTTATTTGGAAAATATAGAGGCCTTTATTTAGCTGATAACAATTTAACGTATGATATGTAGATGTTTGCCGCACAAAGAAAAGAACAAAGATAAATTAACTAAATATCAGCTACATATTCTATGAGTAGGCCATATATATATATATAGGCCTATATTCGAAAAATTATAGCTAAAATTCGTGAAATATTTTTCACGGTAATGACGGCTTTAGGGCAAGATAAACAGCTCTAGTGGATGGGCGGGGCCAGGCAGATTGACGGCCGAGCCGCGCGCCGATTGGCCGCGAGCGTCTGGCCCTAACCAATCACGGTGGCCGTTCGGTGACGTGCGGTGTGGGCGTGGTCTGCCTGATGACTGGCCGGTGACTGCCCAGCAAACACGATGCAATGACCCGATGCTGGGTTAATGTTGGCCCGCCGTCTCCGACGGCGGCCCAACATTACCCCATCATTGGGTCAGTGTATGGTGTTTGCTGGGTGGGGACCGTGCTAACGAGGTGATAATGATATTAACGTCCACGGCGGGGGCACTAAACCAGACGACCGGTGACACACAATCACGGAGGCTGTATAAGAGACCGCGAGCCACGGAAAAAACCGCTTAATCGCTGGCGTACTGTCTCCGTGAATAGTGTACTGTCTCCGTAACTGTTATCACATCCAGTGACAGGGACTGTCACGAGACACATCAAGTGGGAACGTGATCGAAAATCAAAGATACAATAACCAGGACTATAATTCCACCATTGGTGACTTCTACAGGACCTACGTATGGGAATAACAGACACACTGTTTATGAATATTTGATTATTATATTCTGATACGCGAGCGATCCACGAGTGTACAGTGACTTGTGTACAGTCCTCGGGTGTACAGATACTTGTGTAGAGTTTGTAGAGTGATCCGCATGTCCTGTAGTGAGGACCGTACTCCCGGGGTGATGACAGCTACACTCGCCCCCAGACTCTCCCCCGGGGGGCAGTCCCCGCCCGCGGGGTCCCTGCCCGCCAGCACACCCCCGGCCACAGAGGCCCGCACCCGGCCCAAGTCCTACAGTATAGACAGCATCCTGGGGGACATCGTGAGGAGGAGAGGACCAGAGGACGGGGGTCCAGAGGGTGAAGATGCCAGGGTGACCACCCCGCCTCACCACCCCATGCACAGCAACACACAACCCGGTAAGTACTCGAAAAACAAACGCTCTGAAAGTCAGTACCCAAAATATATAGACCCAATGTTAGATTTATGTTGGACCAGCGTCGAAGACAGTGTCCAACATAAACCTGACATTGGGTCAATGCTTATATTTATATAAAAGTAAATTAACTGCGACAAAATATTTGTCATCATTTGAACCTGGAGAAATTGCGTTGTCATTTCCAGCTTCCAATGAATGAGGAAAAGACGATTCAGCACGACAAGGGTTAATTCACTTATAAATACAATTATACAATTCCTAATTCCTTCTACAATTTCTAATATATAAAGAAAGATATAGTTAAACATAGGAAGGTTCCGCAAAAATGTGGAACCTTTAGCATTTGATAATTTAACAAAATTTATGTTTTTTTCTGTGAGAGTTTTCCATATAATAATATTGGGCTTACTCCCTGATTGAGGTGATTAAGGCAATGTATAATATCATTACTTTGCATTGTTGTCACTGTGACCCTTTATTTCTGTGTCAATTGTGATTTATCAAAAATAGATGTGGGAATAATAACGTGATTAAAATGATATCTAGGCCCTTAGCAGATGTCATGTGGGAATAATAACGTGATTAAAATGATATCTAGGCCCTTAGTTCCATGCTGCAAACAATAAACACTGACCCAAAATTGTTTTAATATTGGTCCAGAGTCACAGTGCTAAAACTGCAAAATAAAAAATATACATTGCTGTCACCATTGTATAAATTATTTATCCAATTGCAAATACAGGTGCCTACACAATATATTGTATATAATATCTATGTATATATGACCTAACTATATATATTGTTATACTGGTATGTTATTATGTATTTTTTTCAAATACCATACACATTGTAAAGCAAATTAACTGATAGATTTGATTGAAAATATACTGTATACATTATTATTATTATTATTATTATTATTATTATTAATATTATTATTATTATTATTATTATTATTATTATTATTATTATTATTATTATTATTATTATTATTATTATTATTATTATTATTATTATTATTATTAATATTATTATTATTATTATTATTATTATTATTATTATTATTATTATTATTATTATTAATGAATATTCCTGTAGCTATTCCTGTATAGTTTAACATTGGAAATAATATATATATAATACACGTTGTTATTTTAAATATGAGACAATGATTAATATCCTATTTTGTTTATGTAAAATAGTTGAATTAAAATAATATGATCAACAATATGATCAACAATATTTGACAAAATAGAAAAGAGGACTCCAACGATTAGGATAAATTATAAGTATAAAAAAATATCAACAATTTATATTAACATTATTAATATGTTATTAAATAGATATTAATACACTATTTACATTTTATTATATCACAACTTTGTTATTATTATTATTATTATTATTATGACTGTAATTCAACAAAAAATAATTATAGGTTTATTATAAATCAACTTTATCAGGTTTCTCAACAAATTTATAAGGACAGTTTAATTTTCTTTGCGGTATTAATTATTTAAATTCCCGTTTTTTATAAAAATGTATATTGGGAAAATATATCTAATGAACGACACCTATGTTTATTCCATATTTCATATTTGTTTTATTTCCGATATTTTAATTAATGAGGAGTTATGATAAAATGACAAATTACATATATTAGTATTAGTATATTCGAATACAATTATTTTTTCTAATACACACCACGCCCTAATTCACTACTAACAATCATGTGAATAAAAAATGACTGCATATATATGCCCCAGTATAGCAATTACACACATTATCGCATCCAACTAACACATATTTTTTGGTATAGTGAACTAAAACGCATAACACCAAACCAGTATTTTGCAAATTCCACTTGCAAATATCAATATTTTGGTATATTTTGCTATCTGCATCTTTGCAAATTGGCAGAAACAATCTTTTATACATGTGGCGACATTATACATTGTTAGAATATAGGTGCTAAATCTTATATTTGATGAAAAATAAAAACATGCATTCACTGAAAAGAAAAAAAATAAACCTGCATGCATTATTAAATGAACGATTTGTCATTTCTGATTTTTAGAATCGCCCGTCTACCCTCGCCAGGCTATCTACCCCAGCAACGGTTGCCAGAGTACCTCGTCCCCTCACGAGTACCCGCAGTACCAGAGCCCTCCTCGGGGTGAGGGCGAGCCTGAGGGCCTCAGTGGAGGGGAGGGTAGCCCTGATGCCTCCATGCTGGACGTGGGGGAGATGGACGGTGACCGGCCCCGTAAGATCCGCCGCAGCCGCACCACCTTCACCACGTACCAGCTCCACCAGCTGGAGAGAGCCTTCGAGAAGACTCAGTACCCAGATGTGTTCACGAGGGAGGAGCTGGCCCTCAGACTGGACCTCAGTGAGGCCAGGGTACAGGTGAGGCTCGCTTATTATACACCTGATTTTACAAATTTATGTTTCACAAATGTACCGATTTCAAATTATGATCACTTGACTTGAGCTGCGCATGACCAGTAAACACGATACGCTGACCGAATGTCGGTTGATTGTTGGACCACCGTCGTCCAACATTAAACCAACATCAGGTTAATGTCTCGTGTTCAATGGGTATGGTGCTCTGTAAAGGAAGCAGTAACTACTTACTTAAAAATGTGAGCAGTTACTGCCTTATTATTATTATTATACGTATTACAATGTCATATTTAAAATACGTATTGTATGCGTATTGTAATGTCATATATATAATAGGGGCCTATATCTAATTATGTAGAAGCAGAATAAAATACAAGATTATAGTTTTACAAGTCTGTCGGTTTGCTATCTGTCCAACATTGGTCCGGCGTAGGGCCAGAGCTGAGGAATAAGACCACAGTTATATCCTAAAGCTGATTACAGAACTTGACTTCAAAGAATTAATTTGAAATCAGCCGCGTGATTTCTGATACAGAAGTTTGTAAACTAACTTTGTGGATCGGTGGGGATCCACTGGTCTCTTCACACCCCCCGCCAATTCACCCCTGTAATTCACCCCTAACACCCCCCCCCCCATCACCCCTAGTCTAACATTCTCACGAGTCTTACGTGGTGTATGTGTCGCAATTTGAACATAATCCGGCCGACAGTTTTGGAGCCAGCAGCCTTATTCAAAGCTAAATCTTTGCTGTGTCTATACCGTAAACCCCGTATTTTCCCGATTTAGAAATGTCACATCAGAGGAGCCGAATTTGTCGGTCGTGATTATCACTTCGTTTATAGGGGCGATTTTATTTTCGCGAAGATTATTCGCGAAAATAAAATCGCCACTGAAATTTGAGATCCGCACCGCTGTGCATCTAGCAAGATGATGGGACCGGCGCCAAATTTGAATGCCCTGCATCTAGTGATGTTTGCCTGTGATGCCGTAATCTCTGCTACATTGTCAAGTGATTAGCTGTGATTAGGCCTGTTAAGGCTGTGATTATAGGCCTGTTAAGGCTTCCGTGTTGTGATAAGACAGCAGACACGAGACGTTGACCCAATGATGGCCTAATGCTGGGCCATTGTCGTAGACGGTGGCCCAGCATTAAGCCATCATTGGGTCAACGTTTCGTGTTGTGATAAGACACAGAACCCTCCAGGATGGCTTGTTTACCCGTGATAGCGGGGTGGGGGTCGGGGTGAACAGGTCTTAAATTCCGTCAGAATGAAGTCAATTAACATCTGATCTGTTTGCTCGCAGAGCAGTCGGACAGGGGACTGACTGATTCTCGCGAACAAAATCTGATAAGGTTGGTTTTGAAAAGGTATACAAAAGTTGAATTGTTGGCTAATTTACTTGGGTTAGAAAGATGGGGTCATGTCGTCTCGATCTGTTATTTCCTTTATTTCTGAGGGTAGGTCCTAAACCATATAGCATATGTCCATATAGGTCATGCCTTTAAATTACACGTATTAAGTAATTATGAGTATGGTTTTGACACAACAGGATGCAATAAAACTTAATTTATGAATGCGAAATAAGAATAAATATCCGACTCGTTAATAAACTTTTCAATTCAATATGCATAGGCCTATTATAGGATAGTAACCTAAAGCTGAAACCGAAAAAAACATAGCGCTAGATGCGATATCAAAATGGCTGACGATGGGGCATATATAATACAGGGTGAAAAATATTCGTGGATTTTTAAGAAATAAATACCAGCAACTATATCGTTGCCTCCGATCTAAAGGGTCTATCTGCCACTCATCAGAGTGCCAGACATACCCTTTAGCTCCTAGATGACGACATACGCATTGTAATGACAAGGACCAGCTTATGACATGGATTCGACATGTGGATAAATTGATCAGAATGATCCCTCCATGCACTCCATTAAGTGGCGCTGGTTCAAAACACTCCACCAACGCTGGTCCAACGTCTTGGACGCTGGGCCAGCATTGAGCCGGCGTTATATCTCAGGGGATCCGAAGGAGGGGGGTCAGTTTACTTGACAGAGGTGACGAGATGTATTGTAAAGATAATCTCTAGTCAAACAAGCCATCAGCTTTTTCAACAAGGCCTCACGTCAAGTGTTACCTGGCCACCCCCTCATCTCCGCAGTGAATGCTCATGTTTGCCAGCTTATCAACCCTTTAGGCCCCAGCAGGCGTCACAAGCCAATCTGGCATTGTATTAGAACGGCTTAATTGCCGCCGAGTGTGCTCGGTCGCTAGTTCCGTTTGTGTGCGCTTGTATTCTTGAGGTGTTTTCTGAGAAAACAATCAACATTGAAATCCTCGTGTGTTTTTATTATGGTCCTGAACGAATTATCGCACCTGTCGCACTAACTGATCAAAAGCAAAACGTTGGAGCGGTGGTAACGTTATAACCTGATAACTGCGACGGAGTGATTAAAATAGTAACATTTGATATTCCTCAATATACGAAGGAGTTATAACGTAAGAAATGAGTAATTCAAAACAAAATAATTATCAATTGTATATGTATAGGCCTATGTCAGATAAGTTTAGGCATCATAGGGTGGTAGCATAATATTCATAATACATGCTTTATCATTATATATTTTACATGCAAAAATAGCTATATAATATACACCGCAGTTGAAGCAAAGAGACAGTAACTGTTATCGCATCTACCACTCCAGAAAGTGGGACATACGTACTTTTATAAACTACCAAGGGAGCTTTACAATCTGGGATCTACCTCATAATATATACAAAATCGTGCAGCAAACACGAGACGTTGAACCAATTTTTGTTTAATACTGGTCCAGCGTCTGTGACACTGGACCATCATTAAACCAGCATTGGCGTATGCTAACATCATGGATGGCAGACATCCTGTTACAGGGGAGTATTACGTGTTTTTCCTGAGCAGGAAGTTTGCTGTGCAATCCAGACAGCCTAAACTCTACTTTTCCCGGATTATACTTATACTCTGCCTGGTCAATCTCAAGTAAACCGTATCGCTGGAAATTGTGGCAGTGCTTTTTTTCTAATAATATCGCGTGCGAAATTCTTAAAAATAAATATTTCGGAAAATAATACTACCGAGTATTTGTAGCATTGACATTGTGATTTGGTGTCTTCGTTAATAGACATATATATTATACAGTTGTTGACATTAATGCGACCTTCTTAGTATAGTAGTGAAAAGTTTAAAACAACAAATATTTGCAAACAAAATAGTTATTGAGAACTCGATGCGAAATGTGAGATTTAAAAACTCGTTCCCCTAGTACCTAATATGTTAATGATTGACATATCGGCTCAGTGATAGTCTGACTCCTCCCCTACTGCTTACATACACACATTAGCCACTTACATCTCAAACATATATTTATTTCTAGTGCTCTTCCCGTTTATATCATTCTTTTGATATGTTATTTTATTTTATTATTATAGGTTATTTTGCATTTGGGTATTTTAGTAAAGTTGGTTCATTTTAATTCACTTAAATTATATTTACATATAGCTGTTAATTTCTGCCTATATATAAAATATGTATATGTTATTCCCAAACATTGGAATGTTTACAAACCTATTTTTTTTAGAAAAATGTAGGATTGCAAAACATAATTAATCCATCGTGTGAGGTTTGTTTGTGAAAAAACACCAGATATTTTTAAAATATTTTTTCATCAATAGGCCCTAATAATAAATATTGTAATAACATATTTGAAATATATGGCTTAAGCCTATACTCATCTAATTATAATAGACCATATATCTAATCCTCTATTTGAACTGCATGTTTCACGTGACCGGATAGAGAGGGCGCGGGGAAAGGGGAAAGAAGGGAACATGGGGAGATTTAATTAAACTAATAACAAGTAAACCAGTAATTTCAATTAGCCACATTTGAACCTAAATACCCGTTTAATTTGGTTCTGGACAGGAACAGGACCGCCTGACGATGGGGTATTAGGGGCTTAATCCCCATTTATGTATAATGACAAGAGGGGCAGGCAGACTGGTACAATGTCAATTATCTCCGGCCCGGGTAACTTAATTTGTTGGTCGCCCCAGGGGTTTTACTGGTTTAAGGTTTGTCCGCTTTCATTACAGCCTCGCGCACAGTGGGTGTACAGTGGGTATCATTGTGTACGTATTGTGTACGTATGATACCCGCTTTGTCCTGTATGTATCCCGGTAAGCACAACACATTTGTATAGCATTTATACAACGTCGGCTCAACGTCTTCGACGTTGGGCCGACATTGTATAAATGTTGTACAAATGTTTTGTGTTTTCTGTAAAGGGGCTGATCAGATCATCACTGAACAGGCTTTATAGGCAGACTTAACTATGGGAAGATAGACTCTCTTCCAATAACATGTTAACCCCTCAGGTACTAGTGGGGTTTAATTATTGCAATTTTTAGCAATTTAAACTAATTTTTGAAATGTCATAAGTGTTTTTTAAACAAGTGAAGCAGCAATATTTGAAGGCGTTTAGACCCGAAATCAATAAATTTCAGGTGGTTTCAACACAACTTATGGGACTGGGCCAAAGCAGATTGTTTCTTTCACAATTTAGCACTCAGATGGTTAACAAGCTTCTTAAATATTTTACAACTGCATATCAAAAGTAAGTTTAAAACATAAGGGGTTTGGATGACGATAAGCGAAGTAATTGCAATTTTTTGTCAAGTAAATTGGAAACGAAAATAATCAGTGCACTGCTAGAACTAAAAAAAGACAGACAGAAACACATATATATTTTATTGACACAAAGAAAATCATTACATACTAGTCTTATTTGTCATTAAGATAAACTGCATTTGTTATTTTTTTCTGACACGATTATCAAACTATTTTCAGTTGCTATGGAAAAAATAATAATATAAAAAGAGAGTTTGACAGGGGCTGACTTTAGCACTAGAAGGTGCGGTGGACAGCGGCACCCCGTTGTTTTAATAACATGATGAGTAGACGGGAGTGCGGTTGAACATGGTTTGAACGACGCGCGAACAGAGTTTTCACATGGCCATTCACGCTAGGTGTCGCTAATAAACAACACCCCCTCTGGCGAATGCAGGGTGTATCAATCACCCTTGCAGCCACAGGGGTCCGCCTTACAGTGAATCTGAATTGCGGGCATTGTCGCCACAGTTTGTTAAACTTCTATGTGCAGGATTACTTCGTTTGAAATTGATTAAATAGTGATTAATGCACAATAAGGACAGAAATGATACGTGATTAGCTCTTTAATTGATATTGATCAATAACAATTCAATTTCAAATCCACCTCTAGGTCTAATATATCGACCCCGAATATAAAAAGGACGTATCTACAATTGTTAAAAAAGTGGCGATATTTCCCTTTAATATCTACTGTGTGATATATTCAACCTCTACGATATACCACAAAGTATATGTTATCCATGCATTTTAGCATTGATTTTATTCGAAATCAGGACCTGTTATTTTTTTAAATCCATCCCCGCATACTATCCCCTCTCCGCACGAGAAGGGATGGCTATTAATGTGGCAATTTATCTCAATTTGAAAACAGAAAATGTGAGTGGTATTATAATATATCGTACATTATGTTTTTGGTTTAATTGACTGAAAAACTGGAACCAGACCACTTGATGACCCGATAGTGGAAGAAGAGATCTTGTTTTTTTTTTGTTTGTAGTATAATAATCTGTATAAACACTTTAAAATTACCTATAAAAAGAAAATAATATTTATGAAATTATCTCTATAAGCTTAAATAACAATACCCTGATGTTTTATAACATTACATAATCATTGAATTGATAAAAAAATATTTTAAAATTTGCCATGCAAACTTAATGTATGTAATAGCCTATACGTATATGAACCAGTCAAGAATCAATATAAAAACCAGTGTTATAGCCTATACGCTAATTCAAATTCGGCTATTGTTATTTTACACATTGTGCTTCAGATGTTCTAATCTGAAAAATCCAGGTGAAGACATATGTCACAATAACGTCACAATAGCTGATTAACTATGTTATAAATAGCGGAAACACAAGGTGCATCATGTCACGTGTAATAGAAGCATCCGTGACAACAGCCCTGCATCTGCGCAAAACCAAAACGTGGTAACTGCTTACTTTTCAAGTGAGCAGTTACCACCTTTTGGCTTTGTACAGCGCAGCAGCAGCAGCTACAGCATCTGTCATTTGAATGATGCCGACATTCTAATAGGCGTGAAAAACTTAGACACGCGCCACGTGTCACATTGAAGACAAAAAACATCTTCATTCCCGTTTATAGACCGGCCCCTGATTTGTTATGCCGACAGGTCGTGTTAGATTTATAAACCCCTCTGCAGTAAGGATGGAATTCCCATCTCTTCACTATACTACATACTTTTCTTTGCTTTATGTTTTTAAAATGAGGCATAACCTCTCCGAATTTTTTTTATTGTTCCTTGTGATCTGTTAAAATCAACATAACTTGAAAAACATCTGATTTTTGCATCAAGACCACACGCAGTCTACAAGAACAGTAGCCTTATAGAGTTTTATAATAAGGACTGACATTGTCAAAGTTCTAACACAGATTTAAATGCACACCCGAATTTTGTCATGCACCTTAATTCGAGCCAGAACGAATATTTAAGTCGCGCTTCTGATGTCGCCGATATAGAACCATCTAACCGGCAAAATTCATAACAATTTGTAATGGGCGCTAGCTGAGATTTGCACAGCGAGTCAGGCACTTTTGCTGCATGACATGCTCCCGCACAATGGCACGCCCTGCAGACCCGTCTCTGCCACCCAGCATGTCCGAGACATCGAACCTACGTCGGTTTCACGTTGGCCCAGCGTCTACGACGCTGGGCCAACGTGAAACCAAATTAGGTTGAATGTCTCCCTCTGCAGCTTGGTAGTTGACGTGATTATGCTATTACCTCTGGATTAGGCTTTGTATCAGCAGAGGCAGGGTTTAGGTGAACTGCCGTACACACCGAATGCGGGATCAGCGCGCTAATCCGCGGCGTGTTGTGCGACAAATCAGTGGGATGCTGAAGCAAGCTGAGTTCAGAGGGAAGCGCTACATAGGCCTTCCCTTTTGTCTATGAAGAGTTAAATAAGAAAACTGAAAATAATTCACAAAAGCTACATTATTTGTGCCTTACGAAACGAAGTTAAATTTTATTGAACTGCAGACTTAGGCCATAGATAATTGAAGATAAGTTAGGCCTACTCTTAGAGATTGGATATTATGTAATCTATACGTAAATAAATAAAGACGTTTCTTAAGGACAAAACATCGTGATTTTATGTGACAAACATCATAATATGACTTAATGATTCAATCAAGTATAAAAACTGGGCTTGTTCATTAATGACGAAGAAGAATAGATGACTTAAATGTGAAGTTTTATGTTCTAAAAACTAAGTTTTATGTCTTCAAAAGTGAGTTTTATGTCTAAAAAAATGAGCCTGACGGTTTAATATGGAGTTAAATGTGACCCCTGAATGTGATATCTCGTTAAGGTTATAACATCATAAGATAGTAAGTTCACCACCACTAGAGGGGGGGGGGGGATCGGTCAGTGAGGGGTGGTGTCCCCACATCACAGCGTACAACAATGGCCGCTGATTCCACAAAGCAACCAGGCCAGTGGGCGGAAATAAACCATCAATTTCAAACTAATGCGCTCAGAGCCGCCGCGCCCTGCCCGGATAATAGGACTGTAATGACAAATCAGACACGCTCACACTAAAGTAACACACACTTTCTAACGTCTAGCGTCATTGGTTGTCACAGAGGCATGTCACAGCTTCTCCATCTGGAGCATCTTGTGTGAGATGCCAAAAGTTGAAATAAGCAGGGGGGTATATTGATATAAAAACAAATATGACGTTTCAGGATTCAAGCTATTAAAGTTTAAATAATAATCTTTTCACTAATGTTTAAGACATATACAATCAACAAAAATATAATATAATCATTCAAATGAGTGGAATTAAATATTTTTTCGACATCAATGAAAGATACAGACACCTTTCGAGGAAACACATCAAGTATAGTTCTTTGTTTAAAAACAGACTTCGTGTTTTAAAATGTTATCTATAGCGAACTTTCTACTCATTAATGCATGTTTTCGATGATTTACATGTCAGCTTCCGGCACCTAGAAGGTGCCTTATGCCGAGAATTAGAGATGAAGGAGAGAAAACAGCAGAAACGCCAAAGTTCAAAGCGGGATTATTTTCTCTCGCGGGCGCATGCGTGAACGGTGGATGCACAATCCTGCACATGTGATTAGCGCCGCCAAATTATACCGCCCCAGATCTACATCTCCTGGTCGTGTAAGCACTGTAAGCACCACGCTGTGATCCAATGCTGGCTTAATGTTGGGCTACATTTACAGACATTAAGCCAGCATTAGGCCAATGTGCCATGTGTGGCTGGATAAGCAGGGCACGGTTTAACTCTGATGTGATTTAGTCATAAACAGTAAATAAGGATATTTTGTTTCAGGGCGCTGTGATAGTGAAAAAATGATTGAATTTATGTCGTTGTTGATTCTTCGAAGTCGTGTAGACCCATTTTAAAATTTGTTTTCATTTTATTTTATTTTCTGTGCTTGGAGACTAGAAAAATAGCCTGAAAAAAAGTAATATATATATATATATATATATATTCATTCATTCATTCATTCATTCATTCATTCATTCATTCATTCATTCATTCATTCATTCATTCATTCATTCATTCATTCATTTATTATGATTTGCCAATAACATATAACAGTTTGCACACAAAAAAAGAAATACAATATAGATAAGCCTACTTTTAACTGTGACATGGCATCAGATATAGGCTACAGGCACTACAATTATAATAGTATATATAGGCCCATAACAATGAAATACCGTAAAAATGTTTTTAAAAAATCTAATCTTGAATTCTTCTGCTATGTCTAGCTTTTGTTTGTTATACAATTAAAGCAATAGTACATGATAACTTTAAATTCTCTGCGATTCAATAAGCAATGTCATAATCACGTTGAAGATCAATATGTCGTCTAGCTAATCATCGTTATTGAGTTAGAAGTAATGGATGGTAAATGATGATTACCAAACTGGTTCGTAATTCAATACTGTGTGCATATTGTTACAGCAATTGATTACTAATTGCAGACTGCATCCACACGGACTGTAATTGGTCGCCATACAGGGCGGGTATCTGTAGAAACAGAATCCAATTTGTTTTGGTGCTAATAGCGATAATAGCGGTAATAAGGGGTATTATCGCCCGGCGTGACATGGGGGAGCTTTCAGAGATGCGGAAGCTGGCGATGACGGATGCTTCCTGTCTGCCGAGGGGCGCTTCGCCAGTTCTGGATCAATGCCGGGTCAACGTCTGCGACGTTGGCCCGGCATTGACCCAGAACTGGGCCTGGATGGCTGCTACTGCTGCTGCTGGCGCCGTTTGCTAGAGACAGATTCGCCTAATTGACATCACCTGGGGGAGCGGAACACCAAGTGTCATGTGGCATAATAAACACAGCAGCGCTGGGAATCTCCTTGGTGGCGCTCAGAGACATCTGGCAGGGGAACCAGTTGTCTTTTCATAGGCCTACATATTATGACATCCAGATCAACTATCATCTGCCATTTATACGTGAATTATGCCGTTAGGCATAAGTGTTGCTAATTGAATCGTAGGCCTATAAAGAGAAAAATAGGCCTAACAGTGCCCAGATTTAATAAGACAGTAATTAGGCCCCTACGTTTATCTATTAGGCATATACCTAAATGCAGTATATAAGCAACTAAACAATGAAACAGTTTTGTTCATACTTAGGCGTTTGTTTAATATGCAGATAGAAAATTAAACCTTTTTATATATTTTTCATAAAAGAGCCCATCCCACTCAAAATCCCCAAATTAAGATCTTAACTTTGCTAATGGAAATAAGAAAAAGTTAAGATTCTTCGTGGGGTGAGCCCCAGACTCTACATCGGACCTGAAAATGTGTTTTGAATATTAATGATAGAAACAGCAAGCCGATGAATATATATGAGGGCATTTTTTCGTACACACGTACAAGCGCTAGTATATATAGGATAACCTATTATGATGACACAGTGTTGACTACAGCATGTACAGGCCTATGTTACAAAACTAATTGGAAAGCACACACAATCAACATATATACAAAAAACTATAGCTGTAAACACGTTTAGGGAGAATAAATAAAGATTTTAAAATGTCTAATATGCCTCAACCCGAAGAAGGGGAAGTTGCCGATCGTCTTTTTACCCATGCAGTTCAGGTATAGCCTAGTCTTTTAATAGGCTGTACATAGCGAACTGCAAAAGAATAAGTATTTTTTAAATTTTGAATTTTGAATTTAATTCAGTATAGAAATTGAATATAGCATTCAAGTTGTTTGATTTTTCGTCATTACTTGGGGGATAACTAATATAATCTGGTGTGGAGACATTATAGATTTCAGTATGCAGATTGTGTCTGAGAGGCTGACTTGTGCCTCACCTGGTGGACGAGCGGGTAGACAATAGGGCACCTGGGCGTGGCTCAGATTAGTTCACGGCTAGGTTAATTAACAACCAGCACATTAATTAACCACTTGTTGAGACCAAATTACCAGCTGACAGCGACAGACATCCCCCTAGCGGTGCGCGGGATAATCTCACAGGATTTCTGAGCATCCAGATTTTTTTCTGACGCGAAAAGCTTCATACTTGATACGTGGTGTCAGACGGCGGCTTAATGGTGGGCCAACGTATACGACGTTTGCCCAGCATTAAACCAGAGTCGTGGATTATCAGTGACATCTCTATACCTAGTTATAGTGGATCTGTGTCAAGACGAATTATAATTAATTTTAATTGATTCATACTGGTATTGACCTCAACCTGTTCGAATGACAGCTCCTTAATTAATTAATCTCATACAATTCCGGTTCATGCTTTTTTCTCTTAGATATTACATAAATTATAACTATATTTACGCACATGGTTGACACAAAGTCTCTGTTTGATAATGGCTCAAAAAAATAAATAAATAGTATATATTACTTGTAAATATTGCTATTGATTACAAGCCTAGAATATTAATCAGTAGTACGAGTAATTCGTTTTATGTTATCAAGCCCAAATTAATTGTATTTGTGGTGGGCCTAGATTTTTTTTTAAATATTAAACATGTTAAATCAGTGTTACTTATCATATGAGCAAAAAAAATGTGCATCATTATTTTTGTTAAAAAAATGTAGAATACGAATAGATAGACATTGGCTGATATGAAGCATCTGTATGTTTTAAAAGACTTTCATTGGACAAAACTAAAATGTGGACATACATCTCCTAAATTTTCTAGAGAAACTAAGAGAGTACGCGAGATAGCAATAGTAAAATGTTAGACGCTATATTTTGTTCTGGACAGTGCCTTATGGAAATCATATGTTTTGGTCATTGTCATCAAAGGGTTTGTCTGGACGTTGTGTGTGACAACAGACTAGCTGGATGAGATCTGCGCTAACGTTGGTGAGGTATGCCCAGCATCGAGCCAGGCTTAGTGCCAGCGTATTGGATTATATCAGTGACACCTGAATACCTCGTTATGGCCGCCTGCTGGATCTGTGTCAAGTGGCGGAATCACAATTAAAATGTAATTTATTGATAATGATATTGAGTTGAGTCAATCGTGTTAAGATTATCCTTTAATTCTTTATGAGATCAATTGTTTATTTGTGATGTTCAGGCATTTCAAGCTAAGAATTACAATTTTTTTGTAAAACTGGGTGTGTTCAAAATAGCTTTGATAAATTTACAAACAATTTCAAAATTGTATTTATAAATATATGTGTAGTAGATTAGTACATTAAAGATAAGCAGGGTAAAATATGCTGAAGTAATTAAAATATATTTGAAATATAATAGTTGCTATCTATTTGAAAGTGGAGAAATTTCTAGCAGAAATGTCCAACTTTAAATAGATAACAAATAATATAGATAGGATAATATGTCACTAATATTATGAAATCTGATAAATATATACAGATCATGAGATGCTAACATGGACATGCGCAGATGTCTGGTTGGCTATAGGCCTATGTATGAGATAATAGTCACGATAAGGGGATAAATTAAGGCAATAAGCGGCAGATGAGTGTGGGGGAGGGGGCGATGGTCAGAGTGGTCAAGAAGGACTACAATGATCTCAAGTGGACAATGATGACCAGTGACGCTTGAATCCCCGGGGTGTGCCGTGTCAGAGTTACGTGCACTTGATGTCGTAACCATAATAATAACCACAAAATGACACAGGTGAAGAGCAGTATACATGACCGATTACTTCAAAAGAAAACTCATAAAATGTATTCAAGAGCGTTTTTTCTGTGATACACAGTTTTTCTGTGTTTTTTTGTCGCACTTTACCTTTTGGAACCTTTGAATTTCTGGTATTTTTCATTTGGAGATGTGAATTTCTGTCGCAAAACCCACCTCAAAGTGAAAAAATATGTGATTTTATTGAATACCGAAATAAACTATATTTTATCAAACGCTGATCATGTTTTATTCTATGATTTTATTTTGAAATCAACCATGTGTTTCATTAATGAGACATCGTGGTCAAAGGGTGGCCACTGTCCACTTAGTGTCCATCTACTAATAATAGAGAGTGCGTGTTTTCTGGATGATGACCAGTGGTCAGCCGCTGTATCAGGCTCACCCAATTACAAGGATGTTCTAAATGACACACGCTAGTCATTTTCTTTATATAGTTCTTTCCAGCGCGAATTTTTCGATAAAGAAGGGCTCGAAATGTTTGTAAAAATTCCCATTAAATGATATCAACACTTGAAATAATTTATATAATAATCATTTCCTTCACTGCTAAGTGATTGCTAACTGTAATTTGTAAAGTTCTAAATGATAATATGGCCTTTAGGCTTGGAATGGTATGGCTAACGTAAAATTAGCCAAATCTCACTAATTCCCGTTTAACTACCGTCTTCCTCTATGTGCACAATAAGTCACGTGATCCTACATAGACTAGGATCATATGAAATGTCTGACAGCTCAACATCTGGAAAATGGTGGATTTTTAAGAATCCATCGATAGAGATAAGAGGCATGTATTATGTAATTAACTAATTACTTATGTTACATCTCGGCAATAAATAAAGAATCTAAGTGATCTAACATACTAAAGTGTTACTGCTTTTGTTATTTAACACATTTTAATATTTCGATAACATATAACGTATATATTATATAATTATGTATCTGCTATATATGTATGTATATATATTATGTATATCATCATTTATTTTATCATACTGACATGTACATCATTTAATTTTGTAAACACAACATATAAATTAGGTTAGTCGTACCCAGCCGACAAGGGCGTATAAGTCAGTTTAAACAAGGTATCTATTAAACTAAATAGTGTGAGCGATATACCGACCACACATGTCCTCAGCAGACACAAGAAACCAGTCCAGTATGTATATCTGCATTCATTTATAAAATCATAGGTGATTATTTGTAAAAAAAAATAATTAAAAATCGACAACATGTACAATAGCAAAAATAAAGAATAACTATGTAATGGAACCTTACATGCAGTATAACTTTCCACCTTCCATTAAACGTTCAATAGCTCAAATAAGATTAAGCTCACACGACCTAGAGATCGAAAGGGGAAGAAGAACGCGCCCCAAACCTACACCCGCTTGTGAACGGTACTGTCATCAATGTAGGACAAAAGTAGAAGATGAAATCCATTTCGTAATAGAATGCCCTATGTACGATGACATACGGAACGAATTAATTTTTTCAAACCCGAATATACCCCCTAGTGACAAATTTATAGCCCTATTTAATTCAGAAAATAAAACATTATTGTACAATTTAGGACTCTACATTTCGCGCGCCCTCCAATATAGGAAAGATTCATTGACAAAAGTGATGTGATCCATATCGTGGGACGGACTTCTTTGAATAATATTTTATTTTATATAACCATGTATTTGTAATGTGTCTATATAATATGTTTTTAGTACATCTAAATTTATACAGACTTTTTTAAAGGATACTTTATTTTATTTTATATAACCATGTATTTGTAATATGATTATATAATATGTTTTTAGTACATGTAAATGTATGTGATTTTGCCGATACAATGTTAATTGTTGTGCAAATAAATTTGATTTGATTTGATTTGATAAATGGATCAATATACATATCATCATTACAGTTGATTGATCAGATCACGTCAAACCCTTCCCTTGGATATGAAAGGGTGTATCTGCCACTTTACAAATTTCCTAAACTGACAAAGTGTAACAATTGAAATTGAAGCTTCAATCGTCAGTATTTGGGAGGTTAAGGGTTAACCCTTTCCACGCTAAGTTATCTAATTTAATTTTCCACCCACTTGAAGCTGTGTCTCGCTACCGCGACCCACAACTTCAAGTGGGTGAAAAGTACGCATACCTATTTGCTTAATTTCAGATCAAACATTTGCAAATCTTGGTGTTTAAACACACATTTCATTCCCACTACCTGTGATTTGATCGACTAATAAAACGAAATTTAAACGTTTATAATTGTGCTTAGCGCTTAAAAGGTTAACACATCTGTAATGTTTCCCTTTAATCTGGCATAATTATTCAGGTCCCACTGGGTATACACCCCCTCCACCCTGTATAATAAGTACTCTATATAGGCTACACCACAACAGTGACGAGTTATGCTAATTACAAGGTGAGATCTATAGTCACGTGACGGCTTATGTTAATTAGAGGGAGAGACTATCCACTGGATAGAGTAGGGCCGTGTCACGCGATGTATCCCCGCGCCTCACCGCTCACAGTGTATCAATACGCCTCATTTCAGTCCAATTTCTGTCAATTTGGCCGGGAACAAATTAAGTTGAGTCTTTATTATGGAACATTATCGAGCACGGGGAGGGGGTGGGGGCGTGTCGGAGAGCAGGGAATTTAGGGACAGGGGAGGAGGAGGGGGTCGGCTTTAGAATGCTTGAGTCACGAGATGTCAGCAAAATGCTGCTTTGTGATGCTGACCTTTGGGCTTTATGCAGTTTTTTTATTATCAAGATTTGAGCACAAAAAAACAATGCTGACATAAAATCATTTTGATTGCAGCTGCTAATTTATTTGTCATTGGTGATGACAAATAAGGATGTAATGACTTTCTTTCTGTCAATAAAATATCTGACTGTCTGTCTGTCTGTCTGTCTGTCTGTCTGTCTGTCTGGTGATGTTCTATATCATATAAATAATTGTAAAACTTTTTTTTATCCACATAATAAGTCTTGTGAATAAAAAAATGATTTTGCAAAGATACAAATGTATCATTTTTTTACCTATATACCAAGGGATTGTTGCTGCATGATTGTTGAGCGGCAAATTATTGCCACAGCGACCATTCGTTCTGTCGTGTAAAGCTAAAATGCAGTAACTGCTGAAGTTTGAAGTAATCGGTTACTGCATTTTGGATTTGTAGAGCAGTGCTGCATGTGAACTCTCATTGGAGATAGTACACAGCTCTGTAACTGCAATCATCCACCTGAATGATACGGTTGTCACTCCGCAAGTCTGCATGTAGTAGCAGACTCCTACAGAATTCACTGTTCTGCTGATACTCTACCCCCCCCCCCCCTCCCCTCTCCCCTGACAGAGCAATCCTCAAACAAATCACATTTGGCCGTATAATCGACGCGGGTTCGATCGCGCCGCTAACGAGTGCGATCGGGCAAATTCGCAGCTTAATAACACGCGGGGCAAATTTCCAATTACCCGCCAATGCGTTTTATTAGATTTTTGATTAAGGCATTAGGCGGGGAGCAAAAACTGGAGCGAGTGCGATAATGGGCGCCAATTGGGCGGCGGCGCACGGCTTCCGGATCAATGGGCGAGTGGTAACCGGCGGGGCCCGCGGCCGCTCGGCGCTTTCAATTTAGCGAATTTAGAAATTAGAAATCATTCACGCCGCCACAAAGGCGGGACGAAATGAGCAAATGATCGATCCCGCCGGGCGAGCACAGCTTCAGGGGAATGCAGGATAAGTGGGATTCGGTTGATACTGGACCATCGATTGCTTTACGTCAGGCCAACGTCAAAGACGTTGCCCCGACGTAAAGCAAACGATGAATCGCTGTCCTGTGTTTGGATACAAACCTGACAGACTTGCAGAGGGAGATTTGCAGAGGGAGAATATAGTAATGAATGTATTGCTACATTACAAGCGGACTCGCGTGAAATTATCGTAAGGATAAATGGGTAATTCATAGCGATATTCTGCATGAAACTAAAGTAATTATATATAGGTGGACTATAAAATACTAGAAATAGAACAAAATAAATAAATGTTTTGGCAGCCTAAACTCTTCGCAACTATGCCCTTGTATTCAGGTCATTTATTTTTTAAAAATCGGTTTTAGATATGCATAATTATAGAGGCCGATTTAAAATAATGCTAATTTAAAAAGATGAACATTATCGGCCTTTCCTTTGATTTAATGCATCTCTGCTTAAATATTTGTAGCAGCTCTGTGAAAAATAATTATTTCTCCAGGCCTTTACCAATATATTCATAATGGAACTGCACGCATGTGTGCACCTTTGAGATTTGACAAGTTTAAAAATTTTTGAAAATAGACCCAATTATTAAAAGTTGCGAGTGATTCTGATTCCTATCGCATGTGCATAAGTGGCGCTCTTTCCATCAACAGTCAAACTTTCTAGCCCGGGTATTACCTCAAAGACACTGTATCAATGTCGGGCCAACGTCTCCAAACGTTGATCCGTCATTGATCCAGTGTCTCGCGTCATCGCAGGCTCTCAGAGAGAGAGAGAGAGTATCCAGCGCTTCCCCGCTCCCCCCGCCCCTCGTTCACATCCAATCGTGCGGCTGATTAATGTTTGTTTGGAGCCATGATTCCAGTCCATTCTGCGCGGACACAAAAGTCAAATTAAATTCGCGACGGAAATTTGGCGTTGGAAACGCTGCCTCCGCCGCCGCCGGGTTCTGCCGCTCTCCGCTCGTCTTCATTAGCGCGGCATTCAGCCACTTGGCTGCACCAACCGAGGCCCGCCCGTCAAATAGCGGCGCTCCTAAACAAATTGGAAATAGCGATCCAATTCCCGTAATTAGGCCGTCCCTTTTCAGAGATGCTTGGTCTCGGATAAATGCTGATTGATCTAATAACACGGCATTGATGGAAGGAGAAAGCCCGGTCTAATCTGCCCGGCCAAATTGACGCATTATCTCTGGCGACTAAAGACGGATATTACAAATCGGCGACAGAAAAGCCAGAAAGTAGCCATCAGACCCTATCGCCATGACATGCTCGCGCCACAGATGCAGTGACAACAGCAGGACCAGCAGCTGCAGCTGTGGTAGTAGGCCTATACAGAGGCTGCAACAGCTGTTGCAGCGTCTGTATAGGCCTACTACCACAGCTGTAGATCTGGCAACAGTACACTGAAGAGACAGCAGTTATTTAGCCTTTTTCAAACCAGCTCAAAGTTTCTTTGTATTATCAAGTCTAAATAGTTAGATGCAATTTTAGTAACAATCCCTAGCAATCACACATTTGACGTGCATGCTTTTTAGAATTAAAAAAAGTCGATGTTCAGAAAAGTAATTCAAGCTCAAATAATGATATTTATTATCCACGAAAAAAACCGATAGGATACAATACGATATTATACAACACGACACGACACGATACAACAGGCCGACGATATACGATACCATATGCGGCGATACGATACGATACGATACGATACGATACGATACGATACGATACGATACGATACGATACGATACGATACGATACGATACGATACGATACGATACGATACGATACGATACGATACGATACGATACGATACGATACGATACGATACTGTATACGATGCGATAAATTGCTATAATTTCTAAGTCACTATGCGACAAAACATGTTGCGTGGTTTGCAGCGATAATTCAGCACTATTGTCATGACTGATTATTTGTTTACGGCTCGACGATTTTCCACACACGATATTATAAGATAGAGACCTGGTCATAAACTCCAACAATGCCAAATGCCAGAAGCTCTATCTCGTGTTTGCTGGGATAGGGCCTATAGCAGTAGAATGTAACTCTAGTGTCATGTCGCTTGATAAAAAAATAACACAAGGGGTATTCAAGCGAGGAAGACACACCTTGGCGCAACATCGGCTAAATATTGGGCAACATCTGATGCGTTCACCCACCTTTGAACCAGCACTGGGAAAACTTTTTGTGTTCGCTGGGGGTGAGTTGTGTTGCAGCATCAGATTTAACAATACACAAGTGTATCTCATATACACCGTGTAATAAGGCGTAATGTGGCATTCAGCGGCCGCCATTTTCTTTTTTCGAGTGGTGCGGTGCTGCACGGTAGAATAAAATCAAAACCTCGGCGGGTATCATTTGACAAGGTGTGCCTTTGAATGTTAAATAACGGAAAACTATACAAAGGAAACGCCCTTAAGCCTATATAAAACAAAAAAGTCTAATTTGGAACGCCAACTATCGTGTTCATGAATAGGCCTATATTGAATTGGGCTACTTGATGCATTTTCAATATCTAGAAAATAATCCAACAAAACGCCCCGGGCAAAATGCGCCATACTTTTTAATTCATAACCCCGTGTTAGAGACACCGTGGTCGGGGCGTAGTAAGGGGCCCTACTTGAATTTTTTAATTACGTTTAATATTCACTCTAATCTATGTTTCCCCTTTATAATCAAGCCCTCACACGTTGAACGGTGAACACATGAAAGAAGGGCTCGTGGTCAAATAGCATAGTACCCTCTTACGCCACATGCGGCGCTACGAACAAGTAAATTAGCCTGGACAACAGACCTTGATCAGACGCTGTTTTAATGCTGGTCCACCGTCGAAGACGGTTGACCAGCATTAAAACAGCGTCTAATAATCTACGGTGGACATAATAATCAGCGGCAGAGCTTCCCCGTGGTTCCGCCGGTCCCGCGGCCCATTCTACCCGGCACTCGTTGATTCATGACACGAGTGGAGAATTAGGCACTTGTGCTGGGTGCGCTATGAACGTCGGATTTGTATCGTTACAAGTTTGGCTTCGGTCACAATGCGGACTCGCGGGGGAGGAGAGGGGAGGGAGGGGTGATGAGCCAAGCAGCGCGTTATGAGTAGCACATATAGCTCCGTCTATGGGATCATTCAGGCGACCCATACCTTCTGGGTACAATGGCCACCGATATCATTAAACCCTTTAAACACTGTTATTGAGTATATAACATAATACCGGTTTAAGAGTTTCCAGCCTACGTCGGGCAACTTTAGTCCAGCGATGGGCACATGCCTCGCGTCACAGTAATTAAAATTTGTAATAAGAGGTACACATATTTTTTGAAAGAATAATTAAAAATGTAAGGAGAGAAAAATTATATAAAAAAATATACAATGTGCCTATTATTGCATTTACAAGATTTTTTAATAATCGCAAACTGAATTACTATATCTCATTCCCAGCCATCCTAAAAATTAACTCACTAGTCGTGGTACCTTGCATTTATGTCAAATAATATGATTCGTTTTTATTCAAGCCTTAATTCTATGGATTTAGGCATATATGCGTACAAGCAAAAAAGTTATTTTATTCTAGAACTATCGTGTGACTTTATTTCACAATGTACAATTTTTTATAATAAGGTATTTTAAATTTAAACCTAAACATGGCATTGATTTATTTGTTAAAGATAATTTAGCTCCGTATATGAGCTTTTTTCCAAGTCTCAACTGGCATATAATTATTATTAGGTATAGACTTCAATCTTTATTTTGTCATTGTTGATAAAATGTAATTTTCGATAGAATTCAATTGCAAAGGGTGGCTAGGTGGGGCACTTCCCTCTTGTGCTGACTGGAGTGATTCTCATCTTCTCGCTAGGGGGCTCTTCACGCGGAGCTGATACCCACCTGCCCGTCTGGGCATGCGCACTGCAACCAGATTACCCTCTTCAGTCGAATCATCCAGGATTTAATGAAAAATCAGTCCTCTTTTTATGAAAATCGGACTGGAAAATCACTTGGCTTTCTGGAAATCACGAGTGGTTGGTTGATTGTGTGGGGTGTGTTTTGTTTGGTAGATTGGGTTACAGTCTGCCAATGAAGGTCGCCGGATAGACCACGCCAGGTGTTATGTCCTTATAGAAAAGCACTCATTATCGCTCAGCTGAGAGGCTGTTCTTGCTAATAGACTTGCTAAATCATGGCTCAACAACGGTCAATTGTAATCACTCCACGGGACAAGTCTCTCACAATGACTATAGTAGTCAGATTTTGTATACATTTGTTAAACGATTTAGTTTAATTGTATCATGATCTTATTTTAGAGGTCTTAATCTGGTGACCAGATGTCAACATCCAACTGGAATTATAATTAGGCCTGTAGCAAATATTACAAGTATAAAAAAAGATAAAAACAACTTTGTAACATAAAATTTATGTAATTACTATCATCTACTAAAACAATGTGGAACCACGTGAAAAATAGCTTTATCAAGACAAACCATTTACACTTGTGTGTGATATTACACGTCTTCATTTCCCTTCATCAACATCACTCCAATGTCATTTTAAAATGAGACATAACCGATATTATTCTGTTATTGAAAGTTAGCATCACATTCAACCATAGGTAGTTATTCTGTTGATATCTTTCCTTAAATAGTGGCTTTTTATGGAGTTGCTGAATAGTAAAAATGTATTCGTAAAGGTTTCTTTTCCGTACCATACAGTTGCGATTTTACGGTACAATTATTGTAAAATACAATGATGACTCATTGACTAATGGAGGTTCATTTTTTCTGTGCTTACAGGTGTGGTTTCAGAATCGTCGTGCTAAATGGAGAAAAAGGGAGAAGGCGATGGGAAGAGAAAGCCCTAATTTCCTGTGTGGTGATCAGCTGCATCATCCCCTGGACATGTCTCCCCTGATGGGATCTATCCCCCTGCCTACAGGTCCGGACCCCATGTTAGCAGCACGTCTTCCTGGAGGTCTGATGGCGGCCATGACACCTATGCTAGGAGTCCATCCAGGAGGCATTCCGACAGGCCTACAGGCCGCCTATCTACAGGCAGGGGTCAAGTCACCATTCGGGTTCCTACCCGCCTACATGATGCCCCACAGCACGGCCGCGCCACCTCCGCCATTTGCTGCCGCAGCCGCCGCCGCTGCCGCAGCCTCATCGCCCGGATTTATGACGTCATCCTCCAGTATACTCTCGCCCCCCGGATCAACGATCGCCACGGGCAGGTTTCACATGGGACCCAGTGAAAGCCTGGACATGCGCAAATCCAGTATAGACGATCTGAGGCTGAAGGCCAAGGAGCACTCTGCCACACTTGACCCCCGTCTGCCACACACAGAGGTCAAATCATCGTGATGACGTCATCGACGCCACGCCATATTGGAACTGTAGCCAACCTTATTATATGTTCAACTGCAGCATTTTTGTCCGCCGACTTATACACGTTTGTTTCCACTTGTGTAGATAATTGAGATCATTGGTGCCAGACTAGAGATCATAGACATAATAACATGACCATCTACGACTTGACAAAGTGGTAGATGGGTCCCTCTTAGTCTATCACAAAATGGAGGTGATTGATAGCCGATACCATGAACGGTCATCGCTGGTGGAGAAACCAAGATTCTCCTCGCGAGCCCCAAGACAATCAGTGTGGATTACCAAGGGTAATATCTACCATGTCCCAGTAAACAAAAGGCGCTGAACCAATGCTGGCTTAATGCTGGGCCAGCGTCGTAGACGGTGGCCCAACATTAAACCAACATTGGTCGATGTCTTCTGTTTGCTGGGGTGGCATAATTTATGTGACCCTTTAAATCCCACTGCGGTGATAGACATACAAGAAATGGTGCTGGTACCACATAGATGATGACTTCACATTCAGAAACACATATCACCGACATATGTTTTACATTGTTTCAACATGTTTAACTTCTGACATACTGCCATGTGATACACGCTATTTATTTGACTCTTGGTCTGCCATACCACATCGTTTAATAAACTGACTGAACACAAGATAAGCCACATAATTGATGATAGCTTCACGTTGTTAGCCATAACCCTATATTTTGATATTGATCACACAATTATCTATAAGTTAACTGTTATTGTCTTCCCTTGATATCAAAATTTTCCTTGTTGTCATTACTTTTATTCGAGTGAGGTATGACCTTCATATGATTTTTTTTAATAATCTTGTTCACGTTACAAGGATAATAAATATAACAAAGACTGAATAAACAGCTTGACGTATCTACCATTCACCTGAACAGTTCTCGTCGGGATTCCATCCATACAAGGAAAATATTATCTATTTTCCTTGATCAACATACTCCAGATAAAAATCACCCCGAACTCACAGATATATTTGATTATTGTTATCCTCTTCTCGTTCAATGTGTTCAAGAACAATGGTGACTATATGATGTGTATGAGGTTGACGTATCGCTGTGGTGCATCTGTATTTTACCGTTCTCTGTCTGGAATCATTATATTATTATGACTGTTGTTATTCATTTGATATCGTGCGAATATTGTGCAATGATAATACATGTGCTAAACCCAAGTCTCTGTGTTCTTCTTATTTTCGTTTACGATACATTTAAGAGATTTTGAAATTAATCTAAAAACTTGAACCTAAGTACGGGATTTCTATCTGAATTTATATTGACGAAAAATGACGAATGAGGCTAGATACTTGTTTTTGTCACGTGGTCCAAATATGCGAACAAGACTGGATTTATTTGACTTCGACGGTTAGGGAAATGAAATGAATCGGGCTTTAGGCCACCTTTGTGCACATATAGGCTAAACTGGGCCAGGAGAACCTCCTGAGGATGGTGAGATGATTGAGATGACACTGTCCTCCAGACACAGGATTCGAAATTCGGGCCCTGGCGGTCTGAGGCCGAGCACGCTACCTCTCGGTCACGGAGGCTCCCCACAATACTATCTCGACGGTTAGGGGCCTATAACTTTCATTGGTCAGTATTAGATGCTGTCGGAACGCGGTCGTTCACATTTAGCCATTAATGCTCTACATTTTATAATATTAAATTTTATCCACTTAACGTTGTGTCTCGCTACCGCGACCCACATGTTTAGATTGGTAAAATAATTATATCAGTTAAAATTGAATCAGAATATATGTCAATCTTTCAAATTTAATACTCATTTCTTTAACATTTTTTTTTTTAATAAATGAAAAATTCCGCCAAGTTTTAAAGATACAGACTTCAACCCGGGTGAACGAAGAAGCATTCCGATTGTGGAAGTGGAGAGCTGTAATAAATTAATGTAGAAGTGCATGGTGCCGCTTCGGCAACAAATTTCACGTTTCTAAGGTGAAGTTCTCAACTAATATTGCAGCGATGTACATAAGATGCGGAATTTTCTTGGGAATATTACAGTGCAGCCTTACATTTGTAAACGTTGTCGTTTGTCTGCTAGCTGGACCACAAACCGGCAAGGTGGACGATATTTTGTCGAAACTGCCGGTAGGGACCGTGAAAAACATCGTTTTAGCATTTATTTAAGCCCAGATCACTGCTATTAAATCTATTTTGATGCTAAATAATGTCCTGAATATTTGTGTGTGCTACTACAGTACATCACTTCTATAAATTAACACAAATGTACTGTACGCACAATTAATGTAAAGTGGTGTCATCAACAAGGTAATGTGGTGCACTGAGCTCACGTCTTGCTCGCCACATGCTAATGCTTGGTGTCATAATTTATAACTTACACCATGGCTAACGTTGCGGCCGGCACGATACAGACCCATATGACCCTCTGGGGAATACAACCAGGTCGTGGGGATGTGCGGGACGATACAACTTGAGCCATGGTATCGCTTTTTATCTCATACGAACCTTTCCAATAACAGTATAATAGACATAGACTATACCAGTGGCGTATCCAGGATCTGAAGGAAGGGGGGCGCCCGGGGTTTTGGGGGCTTGTCCCCAAGATTTTTTGGATACATTTTAGGGGACTTTTAAAAGTATTTTACCGAAAATAGGGGGGGGGGGGCGCCACTGGATACCGGATTCATAATAACCGTGGTGAATGAATTTCGTTGATTTCTCAGTCAATTCTCAACCAATCTTCATACAATTTTACAAGTACATAGCCCACTTTCGAGTGATAAGGCGACTACACTGAAAACATATTGTGTAGTTTATTCTCTTTAACATGTAGTTAATGTTGCCCTCTATCAACCCATTAACTTCGTCTCAGAATGTCATCACATGTCAAATGGTCTAACGTCTGAAATAATTTCTAAAACGTTTTCAGAGTGGTCGCCGCATGACTAGAAAACACTGCGTGTGAAATTTCATGACAATTGTTTGAGAATGAACTGAGAAATCAGCGAAAATCATACACCACGCCGGTTAATGGGAATCCGACTATACATTTCCCCTCTGAATTGTCACACTTCCCAGTGGGACATCGCAAAGTTAAGATAATAATTGAAGTGGGGATGTTTAGTTAATGCACCCATGACATCCTACACTACTAATGACGCAGTTGTGGGGTGGCGAGAAGAACACTAATCAGCCACCATGCACAGGACACCGGCAAAAACTCTTCGCAAAGCATTCGCCGAAATTGTCCGGTAAATACGGATTGTTGAGCCGATGCTGATATATGATATTCAACCCAACAATGTTCCAGCTTTAGTTTGTTGGTTATTAAACAATAAGGGAAGAAAAGGCAGTGTATTTCAATAAACTGAGCACTATGCAAACTGAAATGCTGCTGGTGGCAAGTGTAGGCAAGCAGTAGAACGTACATGCCGCACGAATCGCTACATCTCCGCCAACATGAGCCGCTGAGCCAATGCTGGAACCCTTGTTCAACATGTTCTATGTTGCGGCAAAATAATCCTCAGAGCCCCACCTAATTATCGTGTTGGAGCAATTCATATATGCCACGACACAATTAAGTGAATACATTGTCTGCTTCGTCGAACACGCTTGTACATATTTAGCCTAAGCACTTACATTTATATATTATTTTATTTTATTGTTGCAAACTTCAAGTTCACTTGCATCGCTGTTATTAGTCAAGTTCCAAAGTGAAATTAGATTTACCGGGCATATATATATTTCCACATTGCTTTTCTTCCGTTGAGATATATTACAACCCCTGAAGCTTTCATCTAACTTGATTACGATGTACCCCCAGAACTATCACCGTTGTTCGTTTTCGTGTTTCCAATGACATGATCGATGATGTATTTAGTATGACCCAGTTATTCTCATCTATGAAATAATTTAGCTAGAAGCTGGGACAAAAATGCATGCCTCATATGTGAACGGGGTGTTCAACTCGCATAAGTTATATGATCAAAGGCGAAGAAAAAAATGGTGCCACCATCATTGATACTTTCAATGCAATACTGTATTTGTGTAATGCGCAAAGTGTATGTAATCCATGCGTGGCATTGCTTTGTCAATGTTTCCCTCTGATGCTTCAACACCATCTTGTTTTAATGTCACATAAGTAGGCCTATAACTAGCCACAGCCTCTTCTACTTTTAGACGTCTATTAATAAAGCTACATCAATACCCAAATCGTGGAATTGTAGAATAAAATTAATGAACATTCAATCATTCATAAGTAGGAATTGATGTTGCTCTTTATTGACTTTATTGACTTTATTCACTCTATCATTTTCGTTCACTTTATCACGATTCAATATTGTGGAGAGCCTCCGTGACTGAGAGGTAGCGTGCTCGGCCTCGGACCGACAGAGTAGGCGACGAATTTCGAATCCTGTGTCTGGAGGGCATGTCATGTCACTTCTCAGGAGGTTCTCCTGCCCCAGTTCAGCCTACATAAGCACAAATGTGGCCTAAAAACCTCATTGATTCAGTTTTACTTTGTCATATGTTTATTCACTTCATTCATTATTTTCAGTGTTTTAGTTTTTATTTTATTTGCGTGTTTATTAATATCTTTTCAACTAATGGATAGTCAAACCATTTAATCGATTAAAAAATATCCACGGGAGACAAAGGGTGTAAACTTGTGAAATAATGTCAGTACTACAAGGGGCTCAATCTTATTCCTCTATACCTTTTACACACACATACACATATATCTCTCTCTCTCTCTCTCTCTCTCTCTCTCTCTCTCTCTCTCTCTCTCAAAAATATCAAAATAATCATAAGACAAGAATTGCAGCAACTATCTAAAATATAATATGTATAAAGAATAATATCAATCATTAATAAAATTATACCAATTACAGAATTATAAATAAAGGGATATAAATCATAAATAAATTGTCCATATCATTTATCCATTGTTTGGTTCGATTTTTTACCGTAAAATTGTGGTCACCTCTCCACATCCCCGCCCCCCCCCCAACCCACATCGGTCTCATATCAGCGTACCATAGACCAAATTTCTGTAGGCGCGCCTGGACTAATGCTGGCCCAATGGTGGCCACCGGTCTGGGACAATGGCCCAACATTTATAAAACACTGGGACAAAGCCCATGCAAAGCGCATTATAGCTTATTAAGTGGACTACCATTTGATTTCCGGAGTATGTGATTAAAAGTAATTTAAGCGAAGATATGCGACAAAAGACCTACATGTTTATAATGTGGAGGTGATAAAACAAGCAATAGAGGATCGGCATGTGTTCATAGAAACTGTTCCACATAAATAATACATGTTAAAATAGCCCTGGGCACCATGAAACTTTTATAGTGTGACGTCACAAGACTGAATAATAGACATAATAATTATACAGTGCCTCCACATTAAAATTGTGACGTCACCAATGTAGCACTGTTGCCTAAATTCATGAACACTCAATGAAGTTGATGAGATGACTGTTTATCTTGGCTGTTGATCTTAGCCTAAAAATTACTATTCATTGTGCTACCAGATTTATGGTATAGGCACCCATAGATATATTCACTCCCAACGTCAGCCTGCCCAATGACTGTGTGTGACTTCAGTTAGCAACCAGTGAGAGTGAATAGTCTATAGATCTAGTCTATGCCCTAAATTAGCCTATTAAAAAACTAAACTATATAGGCCTATATACAGTATGTTTCACCGAATCCTGGGAGTAGCCTTTTTTTAATTTGCTCGGTTGCTGTTTAAAATTTGTGAACAACATTTTTCTCGGATCATTTTTTCATCTTCCCCCAACATCCCTGAAAATTTTGTGTTTTTTTTTGTGTATTAGCGAAGTTAGACCATTTGTCATGTATGCCTAATAACATTTCAAAATGACAGCTCTCATTTCACCATTAGCATAGCCCCCCCCCCCCCTTCCCCCCTACCGTGAAAGACGTATATTACATGCCAAACGGTCTATTAGAAAATGCACAACAAAATTCCACCAAATTTTCAACGATGTTGAGGGAAGATGAAATATCATCCAGCAAAAATTTAATACAAACATGTTGAATAGCGACTGAGAAAATTAAAAAAAACTGCCCCCAGGATCTGGTTAGACAATATATCCGTGTGTTACAATGGCCTTGCAAGCTATAGTTAGACACAGCTGACTATAGGATGGACTTATATTTAGGTATAGGCTACTAGGCCTAGTCTATAGACTATAAGCCTAGACTAGGCTTTAGGCCTAGCGTTAAACATACCCGATACTACATGTAGTATAGTCTAGGGAAAATGTGCTGATGGAGTTTAACCCTTAAAGCGCTGAACTATTTTAATACAAACCTTGGAGACCCAAGGGTTTTTTCAATGTAAAAATCATCATCAATGTGTTTCTGCTTATACCTACGTTATGGGTCTACGTCCCTTATAAATGTGTTTACACTTACAGTGCGGGGGATCGACTTTAGACGTCAGAATCTGACGTCTACAGACGTCAGATTCTGACGTTTAAAGTCCATCCCCGCACTGTAACGGTAAAGTAATAACGAGAAGAAAATACTTGACAATAAAACTAGGAAAGCAGAAAAAACAACTCGCAAAAGGAAATATAGCCTTTGTGTTGGAAAAAAATATTTTAATTAATTTTAATATCATACCTTTGCACACATCATTATTTTGCATTTAAAATATGGCAAAAAATCATTCTTCCTTATTCTAGATGTATTTGCGAGTTGCCAGAGTGTTGTTGTCTATTATTGTTTTAAAAAGAAATAACATTCAAATGCATCGATAGTAACTATATGGGGAAAATAAATGCACATTAATGTCAATCAAATTAAACAAAAAAAAAGAAAGAAATATATCAAATTACTTTTAAAGAAATAACTATATCAAAGATTTATATTTTTCATCTATGGCATATATAAACAATTAAACTATTTCGCTTGCAGGGTTCTCCTGGGGTTGCATGGTGATTGTATTGAAGGGTTCTTTTTAAATAGCCTATATTGTGTATATAGCCTATATTGAGTGTAGGCAGAGACTGAGGGCACCTCAACAGTTTTTTCAGCGATGTTGTTTATAAGGCCACACTCAAAAATCTATCTTGAATGATAAACATTGTTTTAAGTTTTGAGATATGTACCCCCTTCCCATCACCACCATATTCACACAAAATGGAACTGTAGATATGTTATTTCATGAAAATGTCACCTGTTTTTTTACCACAAAGATTTTTTGAACTGACTATGACTATTGTTTTACAAGGTTAAGAACACATTAAATATAATAGATAAAATATGTTGAGGCATACATATCAGAGATCAAAGTAATATATACATTTTTTGTAATATGCCTATGAAACGGAAGTCTTTTTGTGCAGTGAGTCCATTTTCAAGTCGGTAACTAATACCTTTTCCAGATTTCAGAATATTAATTGTCAGTCAGTTTAATGTCAAGCTCCTTAAAATGGTTTAATTAAAGCAGCGCTGATGGTTGGCATAGATAATTAGTACAAACAGCTTAGAAGCCTGGGTCACAATTGAAATTGTCAATAACACTAATAATTATGAATATATCTGAATAATCCCATGAAGACGAGGCATTGGTCAATGTGGTTTTATTTTTCGTCTTGCTTTATGAACGTGGACCCGATTTTAACACATTTATATTATTATAACACATTTATCAGTTATATAGCTGATAGATGAAATATCAATCTCTAGTGCGACAAGGGTGGGCATACACGTGCCTGACAATTTATCAGGATGTCACAGTTCAAGACAGCGAATATACAGTTGTGGCACGGTATTGGTCCAACGTCCCAGACGATGTGCCAGCCCTGAGACCACGCAGGTCCAACACTCAGTCACCAACCATGCACTATAACTATAATGTGTATAATAATTCACCTTGCCGTATCAGGTCTGACCGTCAGACTACCAGTCTGACCTTGACAACAGGTGTGTGTAAAGCGGGTACGAAAATGAGGGGTGCGAGCAACATGAATATTCATTATGACGTCATCGGTTTACTGACTGCAGCGTGGAGGTCAGACTCAGGTCAGATTGTTTGGGCCGCCTGAATCAACTGTGAATTGGCCAAGGAGGAGGAGGGAGGAGGGGTGTTCTGAACACATAGCACAGATACGGGTTATCCAGGTTCTGCCGGTGGCAGACAGCTGGATAGATGAAGATGATAATAATTATGTCATTACATTACGGCTAATTGGATTTGACCATTGCCGGACCAGCTGGTCTTCTGGTGATTTTATTGCTCGTCGCTGTGTGCGATTCGTTGGTTTAATGCAGGGCCAACGTTGGCCCTGCATTGAACCAACGAATTGTGTCACACGACGACCCCTGACATTGTATGTCGGCCGCTGAGGTTCGTGTTATTCGCGTGAGCGATAATAGGGGTTAAACGGCGATAGGTTGTAGGGATGTGAGATGGTTAAGTACATGTCATTAGGATGGAAATGAGCCACGGCTGAAATACACCCTTTGTCCACCCGCTGCCGGAAAAGTGTAAATTATCTTTAAAATATGGACCTTTGAGATATTAGCGCACGCATCGCCGAATTGATTCGCCTCATTGGGACACATTTTACAAGGTCGGGCGGGTGAAAGTTACTGTTTAATTTGAAGTGAGTTTTGTTCACACCGCTGCTTCAAGTTTGAGTCGGAGCGCTGTTTCAGCCGTGGGCCAGTATCGAAGACGTTGGCCCAGGTTTACCAGTTCATATGCGTTCCGAGCTGGCTGTAATAGGCCTACTATGTAATTTATATTTTTGAAATTACAAAATATTATTGTCCTAACATCTGTCTTGTTTGAGTGCTCTGTTGATCGGATATATACAAGTAAAGCTAAAGTAAATAAAACATAGCTGATTGTCCGCTTTGTCGATACAATTGAACAAAACATCATGATTTATTTGAAAATTTAACTTACAAATATGAGGTAGATGACAAATTATAAAGAAAATTTATAACGCTAAGTGTCCCAGGTTATGATTTTTTAAATTATAATTAATAAAGAAAATGCTCAGTGCATCCTATGGAAGATTAGCATCGCATTATCTGATTATATAGTTAAGCCTCTGCATTAACATCCTCCTCTCTGTATGTGTATAAATAATTATATAGCTATATATATGCTAGAAGGATACCCAAGCCAAGAAAGGATGATTCCTAACCGTTTTGCACTCACTTGAAGTTGTGTCTCGCTGACGCGATGCACAACTTCAAGTGCGTGAAAATGATGTTGTACCGACATCGTATGGGGTAGTTCACTAATAAACCAACTGGTAAAATAAGCAGCTACTGCTTTTTGACTTTGCAGAGTAGTGTACTATGACTAAATCATATCTAACTTTGTGATTCACATGGCTATTTTTCATGTTTCAGATTATAATTTATTCTGTCGTCGCTGGTAAGTTAATCGTCACTCAGTGTGGCGGGAGCTAAGCCGAATTAAAACGTTTATTGGACAAATTGTAAACTCCGGCACACAACCATGTGATTACAGGGTACGGGGCATGCGCAGAGGCCGGGTGCGGGGCAGTCACGCAGACTTAAATACCCCCTGAAATGACAGTAATTGAATTTCTGCGTGTGTTGTGTAACCCCATTGTGGCGTGTAATCGCTGCAGGCAGAGAGGGTAATAGAGAACGGGATTATACGCCAGCGCCATATTGCGTATACCAGCGGGGTGAGGACTGTGCTAGGGATACAATTTGACCCTGTCATAAAATGTTGTGAATATTCGGCATATTATGGGCACAGCGCAGACACCGCTGGACACTGCCCTCTATCACCTTACTTGAGTTGTGGGCTGCCTTCTGATACTGCTTAACTTTCTGGGATGCTTTCTCACACTGCTGGACTTTCTGGGCTGCTTTCGACACCATTGATCACCGTGACAACATAAACAAACACACTTGATTTTTTTTTCTTATGTGAAAAATAGACATGCGTAAATGTAAGGACACCTTTTCAGATAAAGTTATACCTTCATAAATTATGGTTAATATCGGGTTAGTTAATGTCTCGTTTCAGCTGGGTGAGGACTAGATTTGGACCAGTATGACACATAATCACCAAATAAACAATACTTTTAATTTATTTATCAATTTGATTTATTTCCAGATTTTAAGAAAAAAGGAAAAAAATCTATTAAAAAAGTTTTACTGAGCTTGGTGAACAATTTTTATGTTCAAACGCAAACATAGAAATCGCACACAATTTCAAAAAATTGGTAGACGTTTAAATTAAACAATTTACGCTATATCTGCACACACCCCAGGGCCCGTATTCTCGTACAAGTTATGATATATCGTAGGCTTCTGATTGGTCGAGATGGCCATCTCGACCAATCAGAAGCCTACGATATATCGTAACTTGTACGAGAATACGGGCCCTGTGGGTGCTCCTCACAGAATCCGACAATAGAAACGATCTGTCGTTTTCAAATTAATCCGATTACACTGCCCGCGATTACAATATCAGTTTATAACGTCACAGCTCGCGAGACCAATCAGCGTTTGAGTTTAAAATATAAGGTCATGCAGTTAACTAAGGCGAAAAATCTTTCGAGAATGCGTTTTAACTTATAACCATAGTATATATCATCAATCATGATGATGTATCTTAAAAGGTCGAACTATGAGGGAAATCTTTTTTTTACATAATTGTCTTGATAATAAATTATTTTGTTTAAAATATAAAACTATTATGTTATTTGTTTATAACTGATACTACGTATATATTTGTTCTAGTATATGCGGTATGCAATTATAGTAAAGCTATACACCTGATCACCAGAAGAAACGTAATATTTAGTTTCCTTGCTATCACAGGCGAAATAATTTAGACCTAATTGTTTTACTAGTCTAATACGCAGAAACCCTTTACGAATGAGTGTAATATAGTTTGCAAACATACTAATCAGCTAAACAATAAAACGTTATCCTGAGAACATTTCCGAATGCGAATTCTATTTTTCTGATACAAAATAAAACACATGTATGATGTATATAACTCTGAGTTAGAGCGATATCAGCTACAAAGAAGGGAATAATTCCACGTGATTTTAATGTTATATAACGTTATAACCATATAATATAGCTATCATTGTAATCAGCTTGTAAACCATCGTCATAAATACAAATAATCAAATTATGTGGATATGTCAATCTTTTGCAAGGAAGAAAATCATTCTCAATTCATTGTTTACAATCAGCTAAAAGTCTTACAATTCTTATTCCTCTTCAGGTCCTTAGTGTATATACGCCAGATATTATTCCATGTGTATGTGTTTCCCTTAGGAAATGTAATTAATGGATTAAACGACGGAACGAAGAACGAACGAACAGACAAACGGATAAACGATCAAATGAACGAACGAACGAACGAACGAACGAACGAACGAACGAGCGAGCGAACGAACGAACGAACGAACGAACGAACGAACGAACGAACGAACGAACGAACGAACGAACGAACGAACGAACGAACGAACGAACGAACGAACGAACGAACGAACGAACGAACGAACGAACGAACGAACGAACGAACGAACGAACGAACGAGCGAACGAACGAACGAACGAACGGATGAACGAACGGATGAATGAATACATGTATAAACGAATGAATGAATGGATGGATGATTCAATGAATGAATTAATACATGAATAATTGAAAGAATAAATGAATGAATGAACGAATGTATGAATGCATGAATGAATTAATGAACGAATTCTCCATTTTTACAAATAACTAATAATTATAGTTGATTGAAATTTCAAAATAATTTGCACAATATTATTCTAACATATGCTTCCATTAATAACTCGACCTATAACCCTTTGAGCACTACGCAATTTAATTTTTTACTCAGGTGACGTTTTGTCTCGTAATCGCGACCCATAACTCAAAGTTCATAGGAGAGAACTGCTCATATTGGTTTAATTTAGGACCAAAAATTTGAAAATCATTTTCATCCCCAATATTCATGATCAACTCAGCTATATATAGTCGTGTTTAGCAGTGAAATGGGTAACAGATAAAACGGTAGCTTCACGAAGCCTCGTTTCGACACTATTCTCGAGTAGCAACTCTGTTTTGATTTTAAGTATTTAAATTGATCTACACAGGTACGTATACAATACGGAACAAATGTATGCTTGGTTTCATTATTAACCCTTTAGCCGCCAAATTATTCGATTTTAATTTTCACCCTCTTGAAGTTGTGTCTCGCTGACGCGATCCACAACTTCAAGTGAGTGAAAATTATTCAGATTTGACAAAATGGAGGTCAACTCTTTTCAAATCTTGCTGGTTGATGTCACATTTTATCTTTAACATATTTAAAATGTGGTACCTTATGTGCTAATAAAAAATGAAAACCCGAATATATGCGGCACCGGCGGTTAAAGGGTTAAACATTAAAGCGCTAAATTATAGAATTTAAATTTTTACTCACACGAGGTTGTGTCTCGCTACCGCGACCCACGATCTCGTGCGAGTAAAAAATAATGGAATAGGCCTGTACACAATTTGCATCAAAACATTTGCCAATGTCGCAAATGATATAAATGCTCATTCCTCATTGAAATGGAAAGAACAAACAAAAAGGCTAAATCGGCTATAAACGTGATTAACGCTTTAAGGGGTAATTTTTATAATCAGAGTTATAATTTGAATATAAAATACAAAATTATTCACATTCAGCGTCTACCCAGCTAACACGAGACGTTGACCCAGTGTTGTTCTTCTGTTAGCCCATCGTCCACAATGCTGGCCCAATGTTCAAACCAGCCTTGTGACAATGCCTCGTGCTTGGTGGGAATATTTTCCTGTACATTAATACCATGTAACGGCAGATGTGGCACAACGTTGTTCTAACCATGGCCCCTCGTCGCCGTCGTCGAACCAGAATCAGGCAGCTCTTCCTGTCAGTTGATGTGGAAACAGGCCTTGTATCGGCGGGTGAGTCTACATACTCCACCGGTCTGATCGGATCTACACACAACCCCTCTTAGATAATCAGGGGTGTCTAACTCCCCGAGGGCACCGTCCCCGCCCAGTTCATATTGCCACCTGCCAAATTATCCGTAGCCCCGTGGTTCTGCCTGCTCATCCGTCCGTCACCCGTCCATCATTCACCAGGCGTGTCTGTATTGCATATTATCATATTTTTCAGATGAAGAACCGGCTTTTTGCCTGACCTTTAATTGTGCAAAATAAAATACGTCATATTTTAAAAACCTAAAACATACAACACTTTGGTTCAGATTTTGCTTAGAATTTGTTATAAGAAATATGAATTTGAATCACATAACGTTAATACGTAAGGTTCAATAAATAATATGCGCTTCATTTGACTTAATTTCCATTAATCGTATATTTTTGATACATGTATTTCTGCCAAATGATCTATCACCCTATGCATTTATGCCCACGTTACCATAACCGCATCCGTACCCGTATCCGTATATATAATTCTTAAGCAAGACGCAATTATTTTCTGTCACTTTATAAATAAAACACAAAGGTCATTTCCATGTGCATCTCCTTATCCCAGATCGTGCGTATAAAATATTATAATGTTTGTACATAATTTTTGACCTCCACTTTATCATATAGATCAATCACTTATTTGCACTTTTTTTTTGTACTACGTTTGTAGTTTACATCATGATTTATATGTAATCATGTCACCCATCTGTACAAAATCTGTTGTACCTCGTTTTTTTCGGAAAAGAAGATCATGCAATATTGTCAAATAGGACGAATAGACTATATCTGTGATTCAAACAGTTAGGAATTATTCATTTAAAGTTATGAAATTCTAGGCACATTTAAAGTCGATTGAAAGCCCCAGAAATGAGGAGTTACGGCCCTTCTTACCCCCTTTTCATAAAAAGGCAAAAAGATAGAATAAACCACGTAAAAAATATGAAAATTTGAAAATTAAAAATGAGATTTATATTATTACTTAGATCTATTTCGATACAGACCTAAAGCTCTGAATGTCAGTGAATGGTGTACACACCAATATCAGCACTTTACCTCTAGTGTGTAGATAGCTGCTTGATGTCAATATTCCATCTAATAAGTTAAAAGACTAATAATCAAGTTAATATAAAGGGCGCTTAGCTCTGCTATAAATCTCACCCTGAGGCCAGATCCCTTTTAACCCCATAAACGCTGAGGTATAGAATTTAATTTTTCACCCACTCGCTACCGCGAGCCACGACTTAAAGTGGGTAAAACATGATTATGTGTGTACAGTTTGAATCCCAATATATGGTACTTTCGAAAATTCAATGCACATTTGTCTGACAAATTAAAAACAGGTAAAGACGCGGTAGCACTTGAAGGGTTAATACCCCATGAACTCTTTGTTTGGTTAACAGCCGTGAGATACAGAAAATGATGGCTCATTGCAGGCAAAACGACGAAGACATTGATCCAGCATTGAACCAACGTATAACCAGCGCAATGTAATGTTAACGGGACTAAGGCGCCGTCTAGCGAAAAGAAAATATACAAGCAATGGCAGCTGACAAGTGTTGATGTTAAAATATGACGAGCGCGATGGCATAGATATTTTCAGAGGTTAAAGATTGCATTGACAACACTTGTGAAGCCTTGGTAGCCTAATTGGTTGCTGATCGCTTCTGAGCGTAGATGTGGTTCGATCCTGTTGCCACAGATTGTTTCTGTGGTGTAGACATTATAGTATCATTTCATATTATACCGTATACAAATGCACGGTAAAATTATAAAATACATATTAAGGTCACATTTTTTCTAGCATTAAATTTTAAAAAGTGAAGGTTTCTGTCATACAGAAGTTGTGCTGTTTTTGTATTTGTGTATGCCAAATAAAAGAGTTTGTGTCTGAGTCTGTCCATGGGGGAAATCATTTTATCTCACATTTCGATGTTTAATAAAGAACCTGCTGAGCGCCGTGACACTTTCGCCATTTTGTTTTCTCGTGCCCGTATGTTAATGTGAGATACGCCATCCTCCTCTGTAAAGCCAGAAGGCAGTAACTACTTACTGCCTTTTGGCTTTGCACGGCATCATAGCGCTGGCAGGTCGATGGTGATCCAGATGGGGGATGTTCCCTGCGCCACTGGATGGCGGATACTGTTTCCACCCGGGCGGGATTTCTGGGTGAATCCTGCAGACCATTGTGGCAGATTATCCTCAAGCCAATATCCAGAATCCGCTGTCCGGTGTCAGATCTCTGACAGAGTCTCGCCAGCCTCGGTGGACGAGGCTTTAGGGAGACTTGAAGATGACACCTAATATGTCAACGTACTTGTCGTAATTGTCTCCATGATGTCCTTTAGGGCTTAAATTTCCCGATGGAATTTTTCGGGAGCAGTTGTGACCTGTGAGAATCCTTTCCCACGATATTTTTCGGCAGCAACGTACCTCTCATATATAAAATATTACGTTCTATGTTTCTATTTTTTTCAATATGTAGGCTAAATTCAAAGGCATCGAACTCTATTTGATATGACAAATTCATATATAATAAAACAATAGCTTTCAATATTTTTAAAAAAATTTAAGCCTCATTTATACAGTCTATACTGCTTTTTAGCAATACACGTATAATGTCTTGTATTATAGAAGTTTATTTCAAAGTAGAATAAGGTTTAATTTTCAAGCGATAAAAAAATAAAATGTGCCCACTTGAAGTTGTGTCTCTCTAACGCAACCCACAACTTCGGGTGGGTAAAAATGTCTCACATTTTTATAATTTGTTTCAAAATATATGTTAATCTAGAAGATGTAATGCTAATTTTTAGACGTATGGTATTTTTAGCACATTCGAAGCTGACAAATGCTTCAGCAATATCATAACATAAAATATCACGGCGAAATGCGACACTTTTAAAATGACTTAATGAGTGCAAATATCCGGCTGTGTACAACCGTCTCACAAGTGACGTATGTAGGCCTACAAACGTTTTCTCTCCCATAATGTCAATAGGAATGAGGGGAAACATCATTACTCTATCTGCATTCTTAATTGAATAAGTTCATTTTGATGTGACGGGATCAATCGGGGCTGTGATGTCCCGCCCTGAAGTGGGATCACGTTTCGACTGACAGGGGGATTACCCGTGGTATCTGGTGGCATCGGATCTTGGTGTGGGCAGAGACAGTCTGGTGGAATCCCACAGTCCTTCAAGAGTAGCATAGACCTGTTTAAAAAACAGAGTTTGTGTATGACATCTATTCTCACCATGACAGATATATTAGATACAATAATCCGATCTATAGACACATGATAACTGACATTTTTTGTTTATTACCTCCACCAAAGAGGTTATGTTTTAGTCGTGTTTGTTTGTTTGTTTGTCTGTCAGCAGGATTACTTACAAAGTAATTCTCGGGATGATCTGGGTTACGATATGGATATAAGATCCAGCTTAATATGTTTTGCACTGTACATCCTATGCTAATGTACTGATGTGTTGTGATCTGTCCTATAGTATGTAATGATGTGTTTGTATGTGGTGTGTATATGTCCTATAGTATGTAATGATGTGTTGTGTATGTGGTGTGTATGTCCTATACTATGTAATGATGTGTTGTAGAGTATGTAATGATGTGTTGTACGTTGTGCTGTGTCCTATTCTATGTAGTGATATATTGTGCATGCTATGCTCTGTGTTATGGAGTGATGTGTTGTGATGTGTCCTATGCTATTTAGTGATGTGTTGTGTTCTGTCCTAAGCTATGTAATGATGTGTTGTGCATGATATTCCCCATACTATGTAGTGATGTGTTGTACTGTGTCCTAAGCTATTTAGTGATGTATTGTGCTCTGCCCTAAGCTATGTGATGATGTGTTGTGCATGATATTCCCTATACTATGTAGTGATGTGTTGTGCTGAGTCCTATGCTATACTAGTATAGTGATGTGTTGTGCTGTGTCCTATACAATGTAGTGATGTGCTGTGCATGCTATGCCCTATACTATGTAGTGATGTGTTGTGCCGTGTCCCATATTATGTACATATGTCGTCATTGTGTTGTCATGTGCTCTATATTATGTAGTCACTGTGTTATGCTGTGTCCCATGGTGTGCAATGGTGCGTTGTGCTGTGTTCCATACTATGTAGTCATTGTGTTGTGCTGTGTTTTATGTTATGCGGTGGTGTATTGTGATGTGTCATATGCTATGTGGTGATGTGTTGTGATGTGCCCTATGCTATGTAATGATGTGTTGAGATGTGCCATATGCTATGTAGTGATGTGTTGTGATGTGCCCTATGCTATGTAATGATGTGTTGTGATGTGTGATATGCTATGTAATGATGTGTTGTGATGTGTGATATGTTATGTAATGATGCGTTGTGATGTGTTCTATGCTATTAAGTGATGTGTTTTGATGTGTCCTATGCTATGTAGTGATGTGTTGGGTGTGTCCTATGCTATGTAATGATGTGTTGTGATGTGTCCTATGCTATGTAATGATGCGTTGTGATGCTGTCTATGCTATGTAGTGTTGTGTTGTGCTGTGTTCTATACTATGTAGTGTTGTGTTGTGCTGTGTTCTATGCTATGTAATGATATGTTGTGATGCGTTCTATGCTATGTAATGATATGTTGAGATGTGTCCTATGCTATGTAGTGGTGTGTTGTGATGTGTCCTATGCTATGTTGTGGTGTGTTGTGATATGTCCTATGCTATCTAATGGTGTGTTGTGATGTGTCTCATGCTATGTAATGATGTGTTGTGATGTGTCCTATGCTATGTAATGATATGTTGTGATGTGTCATATGCTATGTAGTGATGTGTTGTGATATGTTCTATGCTATGTAATGATGCGTTGTGATGTGTTCTATGCTATGTAATGATGTGTTGTGATGTGTCCTATGCCATGTAGTGATGTGTTGTGATGTGTCCTATGCTATGTAATGATGCGTTGTGATGTGTCCTATGCTATGTAGTGATGCGTTGTGATGTGTCCTATGCTATGTAATGATGCGTTGTGATGTGTCCTATGCTATGTAATGATGCGTTGTGATGTGTCCTATGCTATGTAGTGATGTGTTGTGATGTGTCCTATGCTATGTAATGATGTGTTGTGATGTGTCCTATGCTATGTAATGATGTGTTGTGATGTGTCCTATGCTATGTAATGATGCGTTGTGATGTGTCCTATGCTATGAGTGATGTGTTGTGATGTGTCCCATATTATGTAGTGATGTGTTGTGATGTGTCCTATGCTAAGTAATAATGCGTTGTGATGTGTCCTATGCTCTGTAATGATGGTTTGTGATGTGTCCTATGCTATGTAGTTGTGTGTTGTGATGTGTTCTATGCTTTCCATATGATGTGTTGTGATGTGTCCTATGCTATGTAGTGATGTGTTGTCCTTTGTCCTATGCTATGTAGTGGTGATCGTGATGTGTTCTATGCTATGTAATGATGTGTTGTGATGTGTCCTATACTATGTAGTGTTGTGTTGTGCTGTGTTCTATACTATGTAGTGTTGTGTTGTGCTGTGTTCTATGCTATGTAATGATATGTTGTGATGTGCTCTATGCTATGTAATGATGTGTTGTGATGTGTTCTATGCTATGTAATGATGTGTTGTGATGTGTTCTATGCTATGTAATGATGTGTTGTGATGTGTTCTATGCTATGTAGTGTTGTGTTGTGTTCTATGCTATGTAATGATGTATTGTGATGTGTCCTATGCTATCTAATAATTATGCTATGTAGTGATGTGTTGTGATGTGTTCTAGGCTATGTAGTGATGTGTTGTACTTTTTCCTACGCTATGTAGTGGTGTGTTGAGCTGTGGTATATGCTATGCAATGATCTGTTGTGCTGTGTCCTATATTATGTAGTCATTGTGTTGTGATGTATCCTATTATATACCATGGTGTGTTGTGTTGTGCTGTATCATATGAAATTTGCCATGCCATGCCATGCCATGCCATGCCATGCCATGCCATGCCATGCCATGCCATGCCATGCCATGCTATGCCATGCCATGCCATGCCATGCCATGCCATGCCATGTCATGTCATGTCATGACATGTCATGTCATTCCAGCTTGTAGACATGCATGAAGAAAATTGGAATGGGTGAATCACACGCAGATCAGTAGCCTAAAATGCAGTGCATTATATCATTTTTTTTGTGAGCTATTTTCCAAATATTCAATATGAGAAAGTGTATGTAACAGTAACATATTTTAAAGTGGCAATTAGTGATACTTGATTTAAGACATTTTGTAAGGTTATGAATGTTTATATTGGTCTTGGTTCATCTCCGGATTCTGCATCTTCCCTAGACCATGGAGATAACATCTCGATGCCTAGACTGATCTGGTAAACTGTACAAGCAGGGTGGGGCATGGCGTGCAGACACAGGTCAGAGATCTTCTCTGCATGTCGGGAATATCCAATCAGATTTAAATGATAGATGTACCCTATCACAACAAACACAAAACATTTTTCAAATATTGTTAAAAGGTCATATGAAAATGTTTTACAATAATAAAACTTCAGATCAACAGAATAATAAAAAACGTCAAATAAAAATATTATGCAAAACATTCATTAAAAAAACGTTTTTAAAATGTTTTTAGAACATTTTTTTCAAAATGTATTTTTTTAACATTATCTGTAAATATTATAAAAAATGTTCTGAAAACGTTTTTTAATGATGTTTTTGCATTTTATTTTTAATACACGTTTTATAATTTTCTGTTGACCCGACGTTTTAATATTGAAAAAACGTTAAGTCCAAAATTTTCTAAATAATTATCATTAACATGTTTTTGTATTTGCTGGGATGCTAACGGACATATTGACATTTATACATCAGTCTATCTGGCCAAACTCTCCCACTAGTAGGGTATTTGCCAAAAGGGAGATTTGTAATTTGAATTACATACACTTGCATGCAAGGGAGTTACATCATTAAGCACAGGACACAGTTGAAATATTGCACAAACAGTGTTACCTAGATGACATAAAATGCCCTCTGCACAGCCTCCGGTCAACATTTGACAAACCAAGGAGGTTAAAAAGATTCTTGGACAAACATATAACTGAAATAAAAGCGTGACGTCAATGTCTATTATACATGCCATCGTCACCTTGGTATAAGTGTGACGTATCTGTCACGTTACCAGCTGGCAGATACGGCCCTTTAATAGCAAAGAGACGACAAATATGGAGAGACGCCTGTAAGTGATAATATCCCATGATTGGTCATTATGTCAGATAATCGACGCGGAAACAATATTAAATCATCGTTTCCCAATTAAGCACTAACGAGTGGCTTAATTATCCTGTGTAAGTACCGATGCGTTTACATTCCCGAAGCGGTGGCCAAGCGCTGTCTCAATGCTGGCCCAGCGTCACATCCAAATGTGCGATGAATGATTGTTGTTGTCTTTCACGCATCGCGTAAAGGCTAAGCTGGGCCGATTCTTTTCTGTGAAAAAAAAACATGCGAATTAATGATACCACAACTTAGGCTAATTGCAAAATTAAAGGAAGATGCAATGAATAAACTACATCTGTAACAATGAGTATGCAATGTAACTTTTATTCAGAAAGGTCGTAATTACACATAGCAAAAAATATTTATATAGAAAAATCTAATCTAATTTTATCAAATTTAAAAAATATGGTGTTCTCACTGTAAGAATTTATTTATGTGCGTGTCTGTGCTATAAATGCGCGCTCACATTTGGGACGCCAAGAGCAAATTCAATATTTGTGCCAGATTATGATTGCGGAGATCCGCCTTTGGACCGGGGGTGTGCCCCAGGGCAAGGGGTGTGCAGATCGCCGGAAAATGTGACACAAGGGCCAACGTTGGTTCAATACTGTGCCAACGTCAAGGACGTTGGCATAGCATTGCACCAACGCTGGCCCACATACAGTGATGGTTAAACTGTCACACCCACCCACTTGTACATTGCTGCTTATTCTGCTACTGCTGTTGTTGCAGCAGTTGCTGGTATTGATATATACTGTTGGTGCCAATGCTGCTGCTTCTGATGCTGCTGATGATGTTGATGCTGCTGTTGCTGCTGCGGCTGCTTCTTATTCTTCTTCTTCTCCTGCTGTTGCTCCTGCTGATGTTTGATGATTATTCCCCCCAGTAACAATCATCTTTTGCCACTTGTCTCCAGCGGCTGAACAGCATTTTGCACTTAATGAAGTCAGCCTTAAACACACATAATAACCGCTCGCGCGATATTTAATTACGGCGTATTCCAGGAGTTGATTGGAATTTAATCCGGCGGCTAATGACCGTTTAAAGACGGTGACAGTCACAAAGTCCTAAAATGATCCTCGTTATGCAGCGTCACAAGTGAGAAAGTAGGCTTTATACAAAAATATTGCTGATCTGTTATAATATTACGTTTGATTTCCAATCTACACGAATTACCACATGCATTGTCAGTTAATGTCACAAGTGAATACAGTTATGCCAAATAACCGCATCAAATCTTGCTATAAATGACTGTTTATCAAAAGTTTATATAATTCCCCGATTGGAAGGTTCCAAAATAATGTTAAGGATTTTTTAAATGTGTGCTCACTATGAAAATTAATTTGTACTAAAATGATGCTTTGGTGCGTCTGATCTCGTATCTTTAAAACTGGTATTACTTTGTGAACGGAATAAATTGGGACAAACAATACTTAGATATGTTAATTTTTTTTATATATTTTTAAGAATTGACAAATTGTAGATGCAAAGTGGCGCGATGCTGGTTTAATGCTGGGCTATCGTCTGCAACATTAAAGCAGCATTAGGTCAATGTGTCGAGTTTTCTCGCCAGCTTGCAGACGACATGTCCTGGATCATCAAGAAGTGAATGAATCCGACCTAAAAGCCCCGACTCTGCCGACTGACACATCGAGTGTGTGCGCCGCATGCGTGGAGCATGCGCGCGCTGGAGAGGCAATCCGGGAGAAGAGGTCGACAACCCAATGCTGGTTCAGTGTTGGTCCATCGTCTACGACGCTGGCCCAACATTGAACCAGCATTGGGTTGATGACTGGTGTTTGCTGGCATATCAGCATTGTGTAGCAGATTAGAGGGCTATTTACACGGGCATAATTGACCTATCGCCTCCAAAATTGCTTCCAAAATATGACAAATAAAGATGGGGAATCGATGTTTCTCACAAATGCCCCTGTCTCTGTGTATCACTGGTACAGATGTGTGCAGACCGACCATTATGTTACTCAGGTGTTACAATATTATATTCTTCATGTAGATTAAGTTGTATCTATTGCCCCAGTAATTTAAAACAGTATCTAGGAACAACGTACCTTTATTTGTTTGTTTTATTGTGGGTATATAGGCATAGGCCTTTATTTTGAAAACAGAATATCACATTTGTGAAGAAGATATGTTAAGATATAAACGTATGTTATATACTTATACAACTGTATTGAGATTAATTAGATTATTGGGCACATAATATTAAAAATACAACATAGGCCTAATTTGTGATCAAAACTTTGTATATGTAAGTGATTAAAAGATAATAATAAAGATATTATGCACATTTCAGTAATTGAAAAGGTAGAAATGATGCATCGAAATTGAAGACATTGCTGATCAATAACATATAATTAAGTAAATTAAACTACAGTATATAATACTAGCTTTGACCTCCTCCCAGACGCGCAAAGCTGTATAATTATGTAAGAATATATCTGATATTCGATATATTAACTAAACCACAACCTTGATGACATCGCAAGACTCTGACACAAAGACCTCCATGTCGACGTTCATATAGAGCAAGCTGTGTTACTTCTTTTATTCAAATGATAGAGTTTTGCTTAAAAACAATGTTTTTGGTCTGGTGCCTGTTTCAAAAAATAAATCTTGTGATGATGTTTTGCCTAGAGTAAGTTTGTTTTATAAAAATATAAAAACCTCCCCTTAGAAGTTCCACATATAATTCATGTGAAAAAAGAAGACCATCCTCCCCCCTCAATTTCATATACGTTTAACTACTGAACGTTGCCTTACAATAAACCAACTTTGGCTCAAACCAACATTAAAACAACGTTGTTTGAACGTCTCTTGTTTGGGGTGCGTTTTGTATAGCCCCAATAATAACCGAAACTGAAGGTTTCAGCCACCGTTTTCAACCACCCAAAATCGTGAGAGATTCCTCTGGGTGTTAATAGCGGTCACAATTATTAGGACCAGTTCAACTGCAACAATGTCAATGTCAGCATTGTTCAAACCCTGGTGTGGTGATATATTTCTCTCTATAACACAAATATGGATTGCAACACGTCTTGTCAAAATTTGGAGATAAAGTGATCATTAGACGGCCTTATATAATGATCTGAAGGCCCATGATGAAGGCTTTATAGGGGATAGAGTTAGAACCTTCCTGTCAAGTGGTCAGCGGAAGTCGTATTTTGTGATTCTCTGAGATGAGTTTTATATATTTTTGTAGACAGTATTTGACTTTCTAAATGCGCTTTATGTCTACATATTTTGTGTACATTGTTTTGCTGCTAAATACACTGTCTGAGTTGCCTAGATAGGCTACGCGATATTTTCTATTCGTTTGAAGTTGTTTCTGACGCATTTTGCTGTTTTAAATTGATAAAATCAGTGTAAGGCATACGTTTGCCTTATTTTTCATTTGAATTTTAATCTATTTTAATCGATATTTTTTTTTAGAACAGCTTCCTCTCTAATGAAAGGGTTAATAATATGTTCAAATTGTGGTTGAACACATTTCAAATCATACAAAAAGTGAGATATGTACTTATGTACATGTGTAGGCCCATACTATATATATAAAACATCTTATATAAACCTATGTTATATATTGAATAATTTCATCATTACGCAAAACTCAATAAAATACAGAATGTGAAATATAATATTTCCAAAGACAGCAGACTTTTATAATCACAACAATCATAATCTACAGTAAAGTCGAGATGTCCCTTTAACCCTTTTCTCTCTAAGTTATCTGATTTAAATTTTCACCCAGTTGTCTCGCTACTGCGACCCACATTGAACTTCGAATGGGTAAATATTATACTCATAATTATATATTTGCATATTATGTTGATGGTTAAGCACTAACTTCATTCCCATTATCTGTTACTTATTCTTGCTAATAAAACAGATTAAACACGTTTTTTTGTCGTGATCAGCAGTGAAAGGGGTTAACCCTTTCAGTAGGTTTATGTATCCCGTTTATAGGTGTCTGGATCTTGGGATTATGATTCGTCCCCTTGGATATGAAAGGGTGTATCTGCCACGTTGTAAAGTGGCAGATACACCCTTTCATTATATGCAAGGGGACTGTGGCTGTAGTGACATCCTCATCAAATGATAATTCTGCTCTGCAAGGCCAAAAGACAGAATCTGCTTTGGCCAACTTGTAAAGTAAAGCGGGTAGCCTAATACCTTTTAACTTTGCATGGCAGATGTTGAGATTGATATTCATGAGCTGCAAATGAATTGTTTTGTTTTGGCTCACACAGCAGCTCCACCTAGCGAATTGTCTGACAGCGCACATCAAATTATTGCGGGTTTTATTAATTATTTTCCTCATTTGGGCTTATTAATCACACTGTTAATTTTATCCCAGACACGTTCCCAATCCAAAATATTTTTAGTTGAGGCATTAAAATGTAATTCAACTGATACAGTATTCCAATGATGATTAAAAATGACCTCACTTTGGTCTACTATACTATTTCGCCACCTAGTGAGTGATCGCTGGTCAGTTACCATGTTGGGCTTTCAACATGCTGGGTAACAATATCTCCATATGTCACACGTGACAAGTTTATAGAGCTAAAAATTATTGTAAGATAAACTTCTACAATTTATAAAACTAAAGGCTATTAATCATTGAGGTTTCGCATGATTTATTACAACTGAGTATTTTGTTAAATCACGTAACAGAGCTGGAAATTGTGCCAGCAGTTCACAACTCTAAGTGATTGAAAATGTAAATAGGCCTAAGTGGCTCACTCATGCCAAATTATTTAAATTTAAATTGCCAAGTAAAATGATCGTCTGCACCGAGACCTCTGATCATATTACACTAATAGTTTAGTGTACGACCCCTTTACGCTTCTGTCATATATCCGATCGATGACTATTCCGCTGCCTTTGAAATCAAAACAAAGTGGATGTTATTATGTACAGCGCCTTGATTAATTTTCTAGAGGGGGCGCTATGTAAGTGCAAATTTGATTTGATTGATTGATTGATATTCTGGCAATTAAAATAACATTTTTATCACCTGAATGGCTCAAAGGTAAAGTGACCCAAGTCCAAAATTCGATTTATTCCTGAATATGTAATTTTGGGAAAGTTAAATATATATGATATTATATTTAGACTTGTATCAGTTTACCTTTGAGGCATACGGAAAAAGGCAGCTGAAGTGTTATAAAAACACCTTATGTGGATCACTCTATGCTATACCAATCCTTACCAAATCTTTACTGGAGTGACGAGACACTAGCCAGTTTTTATATTAGTTGGTGACTTTTATAAGTAAATGTATGCTACTAAATGTCAAAAGCTTATTTATAAAATAAAGTTAAATAAAAATGGCCAGAAATGGGTTTTACGACATAAATAACTATATACCTGACAGTAGGAATGAATAGTAAAACTAAAGGCTATTAATCATTGAGGTTTCGCATGATTTATTACAACTGAGTATTTTGTTAAATCACGTAACAGAGCTGGAAATTGTGCCAGCAGTTCACAACTCTAAGTGATTGAAAATGTAAATAGGCCTAAGTGGCTCACTCATGCCAAATTATTTAAATTTAAATTGCCAAGTAAAATGATCGTCTGCACCGAGACCTCTGATCATATTACACTAATAGTTTAGTGTACGACCCCTTTACGCTTCTGTCATATATCCGATCGATGACTATTCCGCTGCCTTTGAAATCAAAACAAAGTGGATGTTATTATGTACAGCGCCTTGATTAATTTTCTAGAGGGGGCGCTATGTAAGTGCAAATTTGATTTGATTGATTGATTGATATTCTGGCAATTAAAATAACATTTTTATCACCTGAATGGCTCAAAGGTAAAGTGACCCAAGTCCAAAATTCGATTTATTCCTGAATATGTAATTTTGGGAAAGTTAAATATATATGATATTATATTTAGACTTGTATCAGTTTACCTTTGAGGCATACGGAAAAAGGCAGCTGAAGTGTTATAAAAACACCTTATGTGGATCACTCTATGCTATACCAATCCTTACCAAATCTTTACTGGAGTGACGAGACACTAGCCAGTTTTTATATTAGTTGGTGACTTTTATAAGTAAATGTATGCTACTAAATGTCAAAAGCTTATTTATAAAATAAAGTTAAATAAAAATGGCCAGAAATGGGTTTTACGACATAAATAACTATATACCTGACAGTAGGAATGAATAGTAAAACTAAAGGCTATTAATCATTGAGGTTTCGCATGATTTATTACAACTGAGTATTTTGTTAAATCACGTAACAGAGCTGGAAATTGTGCCAGCAGTTCACAACTCTAAGTGATTGAAAATGTAAATAGGCCTAAGTGGCTCACTCATGCCAAATTATTTAAATTTAAATTGCCAAGTAAAATGATCGTCTGCACCGAGACCTCTGATCATATTACACTAATAGTTTAGTGTACGACCCCTTTACGCTTCTGTCATATATCCGATCGATGACTATTCCGCTGCCTTTGAAATCAAAACAAAGTGGATGTTATTATGTACAGCGCCTTGATTAATTTTCTAGAGGGGGCGCTATGTAAGTGCAAATTTGATTTGATTGATTGATTGATATTCTGGCAATTAAAATAACATTTTTATCACCTGAATGGCTCAAAGGTAAAGTGACCCAAGTCCAAAATTCGATTTATTCCTGAATATGTAATTTTGGGAAAGTTAAATATATATGATATTATATTTAGACTTGTATCAGTTTACCTTTGAGGCATACGGAAAAAGGCAGCTGAAGTGTTATAAAAACACCTTATGTGGATCACTCTATGCTATACCAATCCTTACCAAATCTTTACTGGAGTGACGAGACACTAGCCAGTTTTTATATTAGTTGGTGACTTTTATAAGTAAATGTATGCTACTAAATGTCAAAAGCTTATTTATAAAATAAAGTTAAATAAAAATGGCCAGAAATGGGTTTTACGACATAAATAACTATATACCTGACAGTAGGAATGAATAGTAAACACGTATGTATAAATTTACATTTGCTTCTAATTATTAATGTAATAAAATTTATTAAAAAAGGAAATATATAATTTTGTTATTTGATTTTAACTTTGAAGTCTTCTATAGGAAAATGAGATAATACTGACTTGGATCACTTAAGCTCTAAGCCATTCACCTAGTGGTAGCCATAGCTGGGTTCAATTCAAGTCTGGTATATAATTAGTCTAACCCCCGACCAATCGAAGTGTGGCTCAGCCTGTCACATGACGAGATCGGCCAATCCAGTTGTTAGCTAGAATACAATTCTTGGATCAGATTAGGTTATTTCAACAACAAAGTTATCAAATGCTAGACTTTGTGACAGCCGTGACCAAAATTAGATGGTGGATGCCAACCTTTTACCCGTTGAGGTCTTCATTGTATTTTTTCACCCACTACTGCGATTGACAACTTCAAAACTAGTACTTGATAGGCCTATGATAAAACGAGTAAAGTCGTGCTAAGCGCTAAAAGGGTTAAAAGATGGTGATGTCAACATGGTTGTTCGGCTTGTGAAATATAGGCTGAACCTGTTGTCACTGGCTGACCACTGTTTATTGAATTGTAATCGTATTATCTTATCTATTCACCAGGTGTCTCTGGCGCGAATCAACAGGTGGCGCCAGTAGGGCTATACGTGTTCAAAGTCTTAATGGCGGGGGTTCTGGTGCAGTGGTTAAAGCTTCCTGCTTAAAAGTCAGAGATCGCGGGTTCGAACCTCACTCTGGCCTTCAAGTTTCGAAGAAAAAAATTGTTTCTTCCCCGATGACTCGTAAAGATTGGCCTCCGTGATCGAGAGGTAGCGTGCTCGGCCTCAGACCGAACCCTAAGTCTGGAAGG
>OZ024908.1:42405420-42407920 GCA_964017125.1 Flabesymbios commensalis | reverse complement strand
CCAACAGTTGATAAGGTACGGTTGATATTAATATCCAATTAGGCTCGTCACCAATCAGGGCGGCATCTGGCCAGCTGACTTTAAACAAATCCACGGCATGTATCGAATTTTCTCGGCAAATACCGGGCATTGAGCCTATGCTGGTTTAATGTTGAGCCACCGTCTACGACGGTGGCCCAACATTAAACCAGCATAGTCTAAATGCATCGTATTAGCTGGGTTACCTGGTCATTTGATGACTGGGAACATAAACTGTGCGGTGCAAAAAACGGGGTCACACAAGGTACGTTTTTCTACCTAGAATTTAAACATGTGAGGACATGCTAGTGTTATTTCGTGTCCATGTAGACCTATTATATTTATATTTTTTTCAATCAGATAAGCTACTTACAATAATTATTGATGACTTGACAGGTGTGGTCAGAAAGCCAAATTCTATGACCTCGACTGCAATGTATTACCTGTAATTAAATTATTATCTAAATGATCAATTGGGATGGTTTACTTATTGATCTTAGAAGAGTTTTATCGTAGAAGAGAAAATAATTTTCGATATTTTGCATAAAATAATTATATTGTCCTCCTGTTATACGCCTAAATATTCCATACATCTATATTTTTATGATTGTTTATTAGCGTAGCTGCGTGTGATGTAACATCAGATTCAATTCAATTAAAATATTATGTTTTCAATTAAATTTAATTGTCAACTGATATGTCACATAGAATGCCAATTATTAGTTATTACATTTTTATACTCTAAAAAGCCTACACTTTTACAATCCGACATAACTTGATACTGAAAAGCGTATAATTATCCTCAAACACTTTAACAGCGAAACTGGAATATACTCACTTTTTGATGATGACAGGTATGTTTATACTCAACAGTTTCAACATCCTACAATTTTGAAAATTTAAGTCAGAACACATGTGTATTTTGCTGATTTGATAAGTATGTTTCAATTGTTTTCAACACTGTTTGCAAAATGTATCCACTACAATATGATCAATGGATCTCATGAGATAACCAGTGAAGGGTGAAGGGTTAACCCTTTATTTACCCATGCAGTATAGCTATTATTTGGATATCATATTGCAGAACATTTTTTTATCAGCTCAGATCAGCTCTGGCTACGTCGTAGCCAGAGCTGATCTGAGCTGATAAAAAACAACCATTGATGGCAAAAATGCCGTTTTGGTGGTGTAAAATAAAAACTGTTTTCCGATGCGAAATATTGTGGTGACGTCGCGTGCGTTCCTAGAAGGCAAAGAGTCAATACTGAGCTGACAATACTTGTCCTCGTTGACCCAGCCAATTAACATTTTGATTCCAAATGAGTAGTACTCAACCCCTCTCTAAACCAGATCGTTCACACAACCCTCTAAGTACTAAACGCGTTTTGAAGTTTTTGTTTGACCTGCTGCTGTGGATGATTTCCCGTATGTAGGCATACATATTTCCAGACTGGTAAATTGTTCTCTTAGCTAATTCAGTTGAGACGAATAATACACTTATAAATGTAAATAGTTGTGATCAATATAAAAATGTGCATATTTAGAAACTGTGCAATTGTTAGATTTTAAAACGCATCCAGCAATAAGGCAGTATCTGAGATTAAACATCCTTATACTGCCGGCTACACAACACGATAAATATGTTTATCAGAATGCGTCCGAACCGAGTCGACAAGCGCGTGGGACTCAAAGTGTTCCCGAAGAAGAGCACACTGCTAGCTATTAAGTAACTGTTCCTATCAACAAACCCGGGGCATCGTATGAGTAACGAACTGAATGGCCGCATATCTTATGTGAGGCAATGTACCCCTCCGTAACAAACACAAAACGTTTAACCAGCCCTCACTCATTGTTGGCCCAACACATTAGATATTGACCCAGCATTGAGTGGCAGTCGGTGTATTATTTCGTGCCTGCTCACAGACAAACCATGTCACGTGTCTCAAATTGCCAACTCCTGATTCGCCTTTGTTGCCGGACGCTGACTTCAAAACGAGGCCGCCAATCAGGCTGGCCGTAGCGTCTAACTCTACACCGCGCGTGCGTACTGGGTTTCTGCGCGCCATAATCAGCGCGTCTACGGGAAGAAAAACATACTGGTCAGTGCTGTCTCTGTCCGCCAATGTTGGATTAATGGTGGTACACCGTCTGCGACGCTGGACCAGCATTGAACCAATATAGGGCCAACTTCTCGGTGGTTTGAAAAGTTGACGTCACATTCTGCACTATAGGTTACTGGGACCAATGAATCTATAAAAGATAGAGATATATTATTTGCTTCGACACATCAACTTTACAATTATTACTTTATATTGTGGCTCGGTGATTGTTTTATTATGCCATGTGCTCTATTTATATTTTTGAAAGGTATGATGAGTGCGAACATGTAACAGGAAACCATTGATGTGGGTATATAGTAAATGAAAGTATCTTCATAATCTATAAAATTGAATGTTATCATAAAATAAAATGTTGTCTTATG
>OZ024908.1:42347920-42400420 GCA_964017125.1 Flabesymbios commensalis | reverse complement strand
CCCTTTAACCGCCGGTGCCGCATATATTCGGGTTTTCATTTTTATCAGCACTTTAAGTATTTTAAATATGTTAAAGATAAAATGTGACATCAACCAGCAAAATTTGAAAAGAGTTGACCTCCATTTTGTCAAATCTGAATAATTTTCACTCACTTGAAGTTGTGGATCGCGTCAGCGAGACACAACTTCAAGTGGGTGAAAATTTAAATTGAATAATTTGGCGGCTAAAGGGTTAATGTCGGCATCTATAGACACATTTGATCTCATTATAGTACACTCTCTATTTCCCATTATATTTATCAATTACAACTGAAGTGAAATTCAGGTCACTATTCTGACAGGTATGTACTACAACTATAATGAAATGTTGGTGGAATATACCCTACATTTCCTCGTCAGTGTTTTGTTTTAATTCTATAAACGTAACAACCTGTTCAGAAATTATGAAAAACAAAATCACAATAATAACAACCCCTTCAGTTGACATTATCCCATGCAATGTTGATGTAAATGTAGGCCTGGTAGGGCCTACTGGTTGTTAATTGACAATAATGTCTGACCGAACAATGCATACGATCATTAAATATCAGTATGATTATTTTCTTTTTTACATGATATAACACAATTTTCATTGAGAAAGCGTTTTTAATTTTGTACTCATATTTATGCTCTTTACTTTGAGTTGAACACGGGGAATATATAAAAAAATGAAATGGATCAAGCTTTAGGCCTTTTTTGTGCACATACAGGCTAAATTGGGCCAGGAGAACCTCTTGAGGATGGTGGGATAAGTGAGATGACACTGCCCTCCAGACACTGGATTCAAAATTCAGACTTTGGAAGTCCGAGGCCGAGCACGCTACCTCTCGGTCACGGAGGCTCCCCACAATACTGAGTATGGGGAATATATAGTTTATACGTGGAAGTTATACTGAATTTTTGGGATTTTTACACATTAAAATATATTTTCCTATCATGCTTACCATAACCACATTGTCTACTCAATTCAAGCTTACGATTACTATGTAAAAACAACATTTTAAACAAGGCTATATTAATGTTTACGTAGAAGTAGGTTCAATCTTTAATCCCATGAAAAACTGGTATATATAAAAGGCCTGTTATCTCTAAAACTTGATACCTACTACCTACTGAGATGAGGTCGTGCTTACATTGCTTAACAAAATGGTAATTAATGAAATTAATTAAGTGAATCTGTCTAAATACTCATCTACCCGGGAACGTTGAACGCTGCTACACACGTAAGTATAGGTGAAGCACATGTTTCCATGGTTACCCGCGTGTCCCTGCCCCCTCCCTCCCCTCATCCCCGCACGGTGCATACATCTTACCTGATCCATGCACTGGAACACAATTGACCCAATGCTGGAACAGCGCTGGGTCAATTGTGTGCCGATGCATTGTGCAGGCTGTCATCGCCAATAATCTCGTTTGGCGTCAGTGCCCTCTTCCCTGTCAATAATCATCTGCTCACACCCCCCCCCCCGTCGTCGTGGACCTGAAGCCCATCAGATACCAGACACGGACCCAATGTTGCTTTAATGATGGCTCAACTGGGTCAATGTCTCTTCACACAAATTAGGCGTTCGCAAGGCTAAGTTTCAGGACGTGGCGCAATGAGTAGAGCATGGAGCTGCCTGCCGTGTGGTTTCGAGCCCCCTCTTGCTGCATGCAGGATTTTCAGAAAAATATGATGTTTCTTGCCTCTGAATATTGGGATATTATTTCGATGTTGTGTCTATGGGCAAGGCACTTTACCCTCACATGCTTCACTTGACTCAGGTGTGAATTACTACATGATATAGTTAGAGAAGACAATGTGTACGATAAGTTCACTTTGCCGAAATGGCTACAGGGCTGTATGTTTTCGGTTGAACTGACATGGCACACGAACGAACAGGTACAGTGACCAGGGGATAAAATGTAAAATCGGCTGATAAGTGTGGATACTAAGTGTGGATACTGTTTTTTTACTTTACGGAGATGTGTTTTGAATGTATTTTTTACATTGATGGAGTATTTTTAATATTTTGTATATCTATATAAGCCTTCTGTATAAAATAAAATCTTTATATAATATATATTGACATTGTTGACACACGAAGTACTTAATTTTTATCATATATTGTATTTATATATATTAAAAATGAATAAGGCATAATCACGATAATGTACATTTATTCTATTTTTATTACGTGCCTATATAGTTAATATACCTACTTTATAAGTTGAACACTTTGTGTGTATATATTTTTTTTATTATATCAATACGTATTTTTAGATATAATATTTATTTATTTATTTTATTACAAGGGTACACATGTTTCTCAATAGTTGTACTTCATACCACATTATGAATGTAACAGCTGTATGATGGGCGGTGATTACCTTTAAAGTATAAATGAAAATGTTAAAAATAAAACATTCCTAAAGTTTTTTCACTTTAAACACATAATTCCGAGGAAAGGCTGTCTTTGTCAGTGCTTTTAACCCTTTAACCGCCAAATTATTCAATCTGAATTTTTACCTACTTGAAGTTGTGTCCCGCTGACGCGATCCACAACTTCAAGTGAGTGAAAATTATTCAGATTTGGCAAAATGGAGGTCAACTGTTTTCAAATATTGCTGATTGGTGTCACATCTTATCTGTAACATATTTAAAATGTGGTACTTAATGTGCTAATAAAAAATGAAAACCCGAATATATGCGGCACCGGCGGTTAAAGGGTTAAAAACAATTTTCGTGGATCAAATGCAGATGAAATTGTGCTCATATTACTCTATATGGACCTCTAGGAGGCAGAATGTCGTATATTTCACTTAAATGAATAACACATATCACACTATTATTGCTAGGGGAGATATGTAAAAAATAATTTCACTTATTTTATATGAACGTTTTTCATTTGGCAACAGTTTAAATCTGAACCGTTGTTGCTATGCACTATACTGGGGTGGAATAAAAATGCCGATGTTTGGGTGAAATAATACATAATTTATTATTTTCACCCAGAGGTGACGATTCAAGAACATTATACACTTACTTAAAAATTGTGAAACTAAATTCCATAACGATAACAAGGAATAATAGCGACAATAATAATTTGTGTGATCAATGCACCTTGATACAGTGTTTGACTTCACACACATTTTACCCATTTTACAAGAGGTACACCGCCTACGGCGCTGGACCAACGTTAAGCCAACATTGATTCCTCGTCTTTTGTTTGCTGGGTTAATAACTTGAGTGTGGTCGATGTGTCTAGATACAGCGTTTTGACTTCACGCGCCTTTTCACGCACCGCTTGGAGGTGCGGGCTGAGCGTGGCGACGCGGTAGCTGATTGGCCGGCCGGCGTGGCTGGCAGGCGTGGTGATTGGCTGGTGGTGACGAAGCCCCGCCCAGTGGTTAGTGTGCGGCAGACAAATAAGGTTGTACTGGTCACACTGCCATCACAGGTGTACTGTGTGAGTGTGTGTGTGTGTGACTGTGTGACAGGGCGGCCTCGTGACACAGTGTGTGATCATATAACTACAAGTGACCGAGTGTGTGAATAACAGCTACTGATAAGACAGATTAAGTAGTACATTAGAAGTAGTACTCTTCAACAGTATATCTACACCTGAGAATATACAAAATTGACAGAGAGGATTGTTCGACAGCTTGCTGATGGATAATTTATATATATCTAATAACATATAACGTTAGACATCGATTTAATTTTATGATGGCTCATCAAAAGAAGTGACAATTTTCTGTAAGAAAAAGGCGATTTATTGAGACAAAATCTGATCTAAGTTCACAATACCTTTTGATTAATTGAGACAATATCAGGGAGTTCATTATCATACTACCGGAGGAGTTGGTGAGATAATTACTCTAGATCTGCTAATATTTCAGTGATAGGGGTCTCAGGGTTGATCTTGTTGTGCATAGTTACCATTATAGATTATGGAGATCATGATGCGTCAAGTGGCCCCATCCCCCCGTCACAGGCTGCTGCAGGGTGTACCCGGGGGTACAGACGGGGTACCGGGGGTACACTGCTGTCCCCTGGACCTGTCCCCGGCCCCCGGCCCTCACATACTGGGGGAGGTGCCCCACCAGCCACACAACAACAACAACTGCAAACAACCCGCGTTTGATGTCGGGAATTCCCCTGCTGTAGGACTACATAATGACGTCATGAAGCCGAGGGTATCCCCGCCGGCCAGGGTGTCCCACACGATAGACGCTATACTGGGGCTGCAGGCACGAGCACTCTCGCGGCGAGAGCACATGGATGAGAGTGAGAGTGAACATGATATAAGCCATGGATCGTCTGTCACGGAGCAGGACGTTTGTCATGGTGACGTCACCGGAAAACACGATCCAGGTAAGTCCAAGACTCCTCTTGAAAAGTAAGCAGATAGCTATACTGCCTTTTGGCAACAAGCTGGAGACATTGTAACCATTGTTGTTCTAATGGTGGACAGGAATAATTTCAGCAAGCACAAGATATTGGGACAATGCTGGTTCAATGTTGAGCAAAATTAAACCAACATTGGAGCAATATTACGTATTTTCTGGGAGTATGACGAAGTATTTACCCCAATATAATGTCAATATCTCGTAGTTTCCATAATTATTGACTGTACTATTATTATAACTTTATTTGTAATATTCGGTGCATAGTATATGTAAAGAACATATTTGCAAAGCTGCTGATCCTACTTCGCTTATATAATAAATTATATTAATAATATATTCATAACGTACCCAGGCAGCGTATAAGTCTATATATAATAAATTTAGAGACATCAGGGGGTTAGGTGATATCTATTATCAATTGATGATTACATCAATTGAACTAAATAAACACGAATATATGTTGATTGATAATAAATGTATATATAATGTGTGGGATGACACGAACCTAACAGGTGACTGGTCACATAATTGTCTGCATGGGCATGCTATTCTGTACATAAATAACGGCTAGTTGTAAAGTTTGTAATGATACATGTAGGATACTCAATGGGAAAACCCCCATATAAATTAAAGATATCAAAGTATATCTGTATATGGTATATACAAGAGCAAATGTCGACATGTGCTATCTGACCCGACTGTTACGTCAATAACGTGTTTGTTTTCTAACATGTTCTTATGTTTAAGTTAACTATTGTAACACATTATAGTAGGTCTATCTTTTCATTTTATTTGGAGCTGACAATTTTTAGGAGCGAATGACAGTTCCTAGCAATTCTGAAAAAACAATTCTGTTACCAACATTGTATTGCTTTCAATAAAGTTAATTATAATAAGTTTCTCTAGTTTTATGTAAGCTTATTCAAGTATATTGAAAGTATATAGCTAAAGTTGAACCAACTTGATCATAATTAGTTAATTCATAATAAATTATTTTATGGAGCACTATACCTTAATTTTAATTCCCATGACATAAATGACTTTTATACAAACTTTTAAAACAATGGACATTAAATGTTATGGCGATTATCATATTTATTTTCAAAAAAGTTTATGCCTTAAAGTATAAACAAACCAAAACACCACGTCCTTCAATATTAGATAAAATAATATGTGCTTGTGTAGAGATCCAATAAGAGAAGTTAGCCCAAACATGATTTTCTACCCCCTACTTTAAATAATAACTGAATGACGACATCGATTAGCTGATCTTTTCATGTGACAGGCTGAACAACTCTTTCGTTGGTCAAGGTACAGTGTCAGATCAAGAGGGTGGGATCAGGGGAGTCCTGACCTCTCTTTTCAAAATGTCAATTTTCCCATAATAGCTCTAAAATCGTTAACCATCAACATTTTCGTCTCGGGCGGTGTTCGAGCTCCCATTTATTATAGGTCAAAAGACTGAAAAGACATTGTTTGAAAGGTGAATTAAAAGAAAAAATGCGGAAGGCTGACCAAATTCCCATCAATCCCCCCTATTTTCCTAAGTTCTGGATTCGCCCCAGAGGTAGAATACTACGCTTGGTCTGTTCTGTTACACCAAACACTATAAATAAGCATTTGGCAACTTTTCTCTTCAACCCTTAACCCTTAAAGCGCTGATTTTTTTCTTCAAAATCATGGGAGCCAAAGGATTTTTTTCAATTTGAAATCATCATAAATGTCTTCGTTAGCACTTTCTGATTCATTTAAATACCTATGTTATGGGTCTACGGCCAGTAGAAATATTTGTACTCTTACAGAGCGGGGATCGACTTTAGTCGTCAGAATCTGACGTCTACAGACGTCAGATTCTGGCGACTAAAGTCGATCCTCGCGCTGTAAAGGTCAAGCTTCGCCATTTGAATTTGAACCCACTTGAAGTCTCAGGGATCCGCTACAGGGATGGTAAAAATTATTCATATTTATTTATTTGGGGATCAAACATTCGCAAATCTTGATAAACAATTATTTAATTCCCAATATGCTAATAAATGGATTAAAAACGGCTATATATAGCTCAGTGCTAAACGGGCTAAAGTGGTATAGTTATACAAGTCATGGGCGAAACAAATCACAGCTCAAGCTGAATAACCTTCAAAGTGAAAACACATTCCTCTTTGACAACTCAACTTTGGGAAGTCATTTGAACTTGAGTCTTGAATAATTTAACTTTTGCAGACTTTAAAATAATTTAACACAACTCAACAGCGGTTCCAGGACCCTAAAAAGAGGTGCGATGGGGGTTTGGGGACTAGTCCCCAGATATTTTGTATAATTAGGCCAAATTAGGGAACTTGTGAAAGCATTTGGTCAAATATATGAGGGGGGTATCCGCCACTGCTACTTCTCGGCCCAAGTATGGTACTCTACTCCAAACTGCGCCTACTCCGTTATTTCCTTATATACGGTAATTCACCATTTGATGTATATTTATGTTCGCCTGATGACTTAACAGGGATATAAAAAAAAAATTGTGAAATGTAGCTATATCATGTACAATATATCTATCTGTGCTCTAAATCCTTTCATGATATAATTAGAAAACTAAAGTTGCCATACAGGATATTATTATGATCACTATGCATACTAAGCCCATATGTTGTACATATCAAACATACATTATGTAACCAGTATAAACACCAAATTTGTTCAGTGACTGTTGCGCAATATTATATTATGTTGCTTTTTACTGTCTAGAAAGTGTAATGATTATCTAAAATTAGAGCTTGAACTTTTATGCAACCTCATAATATATATTGTACCTGAGAGAAACCATGCAATCCTATTGTTTTTTAATGAATTCAAGAAATTATGTTCTGAGTACATATAACTACATGCAGGCTGTTCTGCAGATCAGAGCAGTACTTGCTCACTTGAAAAGTAAATCATTACTGTATTTTGACTTTGCACAGCAGCATATAGCTATATAACCTGCTTGATTGAGTGTATCACATCATTCTGCTGCATGTGAATATCAAGGAGTCGTGACCAACCAATCATATAATAAACCCAGCAAACAATGCAGGTTTAATGTTGAGCCGACGTCAAAGACGTTGGTCCAACATTAAATCGGCATTGGGCCAACGACTCGTGTTTGCTGGGAAAGCGCGTGAGCAATGTTGCTTATAGTCTGCTCCATGCACTGCAACAGATTCTCGAGCATACTTATTTATTATAGCAGGGCAGATTATACATCAGTCATGCTGTTGGAATGTTATGTGGCATTGATAATTTTGCATTTCATTACATATGTTATGCGTGAATTTAGTATACGGTTTGGTGTTTGATGGTGATACATATCAGGTAAAAATAACTGAAAAGTTATTTTTTCATCACCAGAGTTTATACACACCTCGCATGAATTTAGTTGGTATAACATGGTTTTGTATTCTCAATAGGTGTAGGCCATGCACTCCTTTTTATTCATTAGAAGCTGAAGCGCAATTTCCAGCTTCTAATGGATGGAAATGAGAACACTAGGTGATGAAAAGCCCCCCCTCCCCTGCTTGTTTGTTGTGGGTACCAATTAGTACATGGATCCATACACAGACCTGCTTCTTTTAATCCACTGTTTTACAGTTGATCCCGACCTCCTCGAAATCAGGTAACAAATGACGTCCTCAGCTCGGGCCAATGGGGGCGGAAGTACGGGACTTCCGGGACAAAGCCTGCTCAACCACGCATGCGTGGTTTCGCTGCGCGGACAAATTGCCGCTTTTCTGTAGTGACACGTAGATTCATTGACTGTAGGCATGCACAGGTCAGCCACAACTTTGTGGCTTTGCCATGTAGCCTTGGTCGTAAAATACGAATCAGTGTTGAAATGTTCTGTGGATTATTAATTTGTAGCTATGTAATTTGAGGAAGCACGCATACCGGAGAGAATTCGTATTGAGACGTGTATCCCTCCATGGCATGTATATCTAAAAAAAGTATAGGAACAAAATACAAATATAGTGTAGATACATGTAGACGTCAGATTATGACCTTTAAAGTCGATTCCCGCACTGAAATAGTAACATATTTATAATGGCCGTAGACCCATAACATAGGTACCGTATATGTTCAAATGAAGCGAGAAGAGCTAGCTAAGATATTTTTGATGATTTAAAATTGAAAAAAACCTTTGGTCTCCATGGTTTATACAAAAATATTTCAGCGTTGTTGGGGTTAAGCACTGCTTTATATCCCTTTTAAGTTTGAATGTATGTGTTGGTGTATCGCTCTATCGGATGATATAATTTTGCCATTAACGTAATAACTGCACCTATGCACAAAACATTTATTTTCGCCATATGCGCTGATGATATGTTTCAAAGTATAACCATAGGTACAAATTTGCATGTAGAAATATGACAGCAATATGTTATGTTACCTTAAAAATAATGGTTTCAACAGTGGTTACCTGAATTAAAACAACACCAGGAAAATATTTGGGCACTGTAAATGAGACAAATGTGCGGTCAGTGGATGGGACTCGATCCCAGACAGCGGAGGAACGCTATACAAACGCTGGTTCGGCAGCGGGCCGGCGTCTCTGACGCTAGTCCGGTGCTGAGCCAGCGTCTATACCGGGCGTCACAGTTTGACCAGGGATTATGGAGAGTTCGCGTGCCGTCGCAGGCCATCGTGGCTGACGCGGGCGGCTGGACATGGCGTCTGTTGACGGCCATCGTAGCTCACAGAGACGGAGGCATCCTGTGTGACGGCCTGCCAACAAGAATAGGAAGCTATTAGGCACAGATCACGGCAACCTCCACTCCCTCATCTACTCAAGACGTGGAATCAATGTTGCTTTATTGTTGGTCCAGCGTCGTAGACGGTTTGACCAACATTAAACTAACATTGATTTAACGTGTTGTGTCTGCTGGGCACTCCCTAATCTACTCACACAATAGCGGCTACGTCTACATTTCAGGAGCTCCGATTTTGACAAATCGTCTTGCTGTAATTGCGGCTGACTAGATGACCTGCAGCATTTAATTATTAGGCTTCAGGGATGAGTCTTACATCGACTCTGGCAATGTATCCCAGTAAACACAAACCACTTGTATATAATTTCTACAATGTTGGAACAACGTCGAAGACGTTGGGCTGACGTTGTGCAAATGCAAAATAAATGTTTTGTGTTTGCTGGGATGATGCAATAATCCTGATAATATGACAGACAAAAGTCAAAAATCCAGTTAATGGCCTTAGAACTGTTTTTCAATCAATAAATAAATAAATGAATGAATGAATGAATGAATGAATGAATGAATGAATGAATAAATGAATGAATGAATGAATGAATGAATGAATGAATGAATGAATAAATGAATGAATGAATAAATGAATGTATCAATCAATCAATCAATCAATCAATCAATCAATCAATCAATCAATCAATCAATCAATCAATCAATCAATCAATCAATCAATCAATCAATCAATCAATCAATCAATCAATCAATCAATCAATCAATCAATCAATCAATCAATCAATCAATCAATCAATCAATCAATCAATCAATCAATCAATCAATCAATCAATCAATCAATCAATCAATCAATCAATCAATCAATCAATCAATCAATCAATCAATCAATCAATCAATCAATTAATCAATCAATTTATTTGTCCTAGAATGTACAATGTGTTAGCAAAAAAGAAACATAAAAGACATGATATATCAACATACGTATAATATATTTTATATGTGTATCTAAAATAATAGATCAAAGGGAAGTATCACAATTTTAATACATATATATAGACCTTGATATTGTCGTGCTGTTTTTCTGTGCAAGGCAGCAAAGAAGTGCAGCCTTTTTCTCTCATACCACATAACAACAAAACATAGCAGGATTGTCCATAGTTTAGTAGGGGCAGCCTTGGCTACCGATGATGCATTGAAATTATTTATACTAATTATAAATAATTTCAATACAAAGTTTCAGTAAAAGCCTCTAATGTTGTAGCCTTCATAATTAAATTATACATGCAGCCTACAGCATTAAAGCCTTTTACTAAAATATTATATTTGTGTGTATTTATTATCTGGATCGATGTTGGGTTAGAGTAGAAGACTGTGGGCCAACATTGAACCAGCATTGGATCCATGTAACTGGAACGTGTGAATGTTTGTTTACTAAGATGGCGACTATTGTGTCACAGAGGTTAAGATGGGTAATATCATAATGCCGATAGATTTAAAATATGCTGTTTGCTCAAGGTGTCACGTTTTTTATTTTTAAATATGCGAAAACAAAAAAAATAGATCAGTAATGATGAATGGAAGATTAGCAAAGACCATAGAGGTGTGAATAAATATGTCGTGCATGGTTATTAAATGAATAATAATGACAAGAAATGTAATTTGATGCAATGGCTAAAAAATAACCAATCCTCAATCTGATAACTATCGTATATAGATATGATCATCATCAGGAATTCAACGATTTTTCACACAACGAGGATTTACAGATAGTTAGAGAAAATGAAAAAGAAATCATATGCAATGAAGACATATTGGAAGCCAACATGATCCATTGATCTAATATTGAAAATATTTTGATCCAGTGTCTCTCAGGTGAGGTAGACACAAGTGAATAAAGGGAGCCCGCACCACACCCTGGTCTCCGCGATGGCGTGCCTCCAGCTCTGTGCAGGCGAATCCTGACAGAGACAGAAATGCCGAATGCCGCTTAACAATTAGTGACTGATTGATGACAAGGAGGTAGACTTGATGGCCCGGCCGGCTCAGTCCCGGCTAAGACGATTTTGCGCGCTTGTTTCTTTAATTCCTCCCGTCCCTAATCGGCGGCCGATTGACGGACTTGGCCGGGCAGGAAATTGGAATTTGGCCGGCACCGCAATTTGCAGACAACTGCCTCCAGTGAGACACGCGATGGTCCAGCACCGCTGCTGCCGCTGTGGACTCCGTTGTGGAGTCACCGTTGGCTGACTGCTGGGATTCGACGTTGGCCCAGCAGTCAGCCAACGGTGGTTATTGTTGTCGAAATGTGGATTCCGAGCAGATACAGTCAAGCCAATAATGTCTGATTAACAAATAAAACGGTGCATTATCGCTCAGATGATTGAATATCTCCGCTGATTTATTTTATTTGGTTGTAGCAAAGCCATGCGGAGGATACGTAAAGACGTAAGGAGATGTGACAGAGTTCCAATAGGTGTATTCACTTCCTACCTATACGCGACAACTTATAAGGCTCAAGTCATTTGAAATTGGTATCGACTAAAGAATTTGGGTTCGTGTCTCGTTTTGTGAGGGTAGTGACATCGCGATGTCGTCGAATTGTGAATCAATTTTTGTATACGCTTTTTATGCGCAGCCCATGTTAATAAGCAAACTATAAGCCGATATAAGCACCGACTCACGAATAAAGATTTACCATAAGAATTGTGTATGCAAAAAATTCACAACCTTTAAGAAAATGTTATCATTTATATATAAGCTGGATTAAAAAATAAAATTGACATTTGCACCAGATCTAAAATCAATGGCTTACATTTTTATCATGCATGTCACTTGTTTGAAACTTTGCCTGCGTTTCTTCCATATTGGTTTCTGTTGTGATTGGAATTGTTTTGTATGTATGCGAGGGAAATAACGTTTAATCAGAAGACCACATATCACTCCACTTGTCATAATAAAAAAATAATCCCAACATCTTGTCAGAAAAAATGACTTATTATGGGCGAGTACCTTTAATTTATATTTCATTATGCAATGTCAAACTATATAGGCCTATATCAACACACACATAATTTGAATTTTTAAATTATATCACAATACTGCCGTGCAAAGCCCAAATACAGTATCTGCTAACTTTACAAGTAGTAAGGAGATACCGCCTTTTACCTTTGCGGAGCAGGCTACCGCAATCCCGCATATCGAACTAGACTAAATTTGTGGCAATTTGATCTCTTGATCTGTGTTGCATGTTACAGGCATCACTCGCTGCAGAAGGTTTCACACCTACCCAGCAGACCCGGTGTTGGACTAATGCTAGCCCAACGTCGAAGACGATGGGCCACCATTAGCCCATCACCGGGTCAACATGTAGTGTTGGCTGCGTAGTAAAGATGCAGCTTCCCTCTTCACAATGACATAAGCCACAGTTACAATATTTTCGGTGGCTGACGAGAATTTGTGGACATAGCGGTGACAGGTGACAGTTAATAGCCTTAGGTTCGCGCATGCTCACTGGGAGAAGCCCCTTGACTGCCGCGGATCATCCCCGTACCATCTGCCAGACTGAATGGCGGCTAAAAGCAAAGCGCTGGAGAGTGTTATGTCATATATTTAATCAGTGAATATTTTTATCGTGGTGTGATTGCGATCTTATAAGGGTACTATAAATGTTTAGAAATGAGACGTTGACTTAAGAATAAAATAACTACTGTACATGCACTTACAATTCCGGAATAATTTGATAATAACACACAAGCATGGGCATAAAAAGTTATTAAAAATAATTTATGTATAAGAGCTGATGTATGTGTGTTATACACGTATACGTAGGCCTACATATCTTAATCAACATTAAAATTAACAAATAGATCAATTAAATCATGCATGGAAATTTTTTATAAGAAAATTGCACTGGATAATTTATGGGCTTTCTCAGTCATTTGAACCAGCGAGAGGCTAATTAGGACGCACCGCAAAACTGACTTTGAACCCGAAGGCGGGAAATTAACAATATGGCCGCAAGCGGTGCGCACGACACAAATTGATTCTTGTTGGCACGCGCGCGAGAGCTCCCGCCACCGCTTTTATCAATTCTGGGGAAAGCAATAGTTTAAATGACCACCAGAGGGGGTGGTGACTGGCGGGGGGTGTTGTGTGATTAAAGCAAGAGTGCCCCCCACCCTCGCGGGCCTCGCGTACGCCCCGCGTAATTAATGGGGTGTATTTATAAAAAAAACGTATACTGCAGATTTACACGCTTGGCATGATCGAATAAAATAATATGGTTCTTGTATATATATCTTAAGTTCTTTACTGCGCGGTTTAATCATTTTATAATCGCATAATCGTGTTTTATCAGCACTTAAATAACCGTTTTGAAGGTAGAACCTGTCTTTCATCAGCTGCATTAAAGACGTACCTGACTTCTGAATTGACGAATCAGACTGATTTTCACCCACCTGAAGTTCAAATGGGCAAACATTTAGGCCTACAATTTAAATGTTTATTAAATATTTAGTTATGAGAGGTCTCGTATGACTGGGCAGTAAACGGCTACAGCACAAAAACTATGTCTGTATAATTGGTTCAGCAATAACCAAAATATTGCGGTGTGATCTCATTGGGTGTGAGTATGAAGTATCTGCTCAAGTAAACAAATAATTTTTTTTTGTTTTTTTATTGAGAAAAATGTTTTTGTATTAAAAACATACTAAAAAATCATATCGAACAAAATGTAAAAAAAATGGAAAAATCGGGATATTTTGTGACTATCGTCCCAAATATAAATTATTTTGGTCGGACAAAGACGCCCGCAGCTTGTGTCACGGCGACCGTACCGCCCCCGGTGAAGATGAGAGAACCAGGCCCCCCGGTCATCACTGCCCACTTGTAAGGGGGTTTTACTCCACGTTTTGACAAACAGTCAATATTGGGCGCCCAATATTGAGCCATTGCTGCCAAATAGCGAAACCCGAAGTCGAATACCATTTTCTGGCAGGTTTCAGCGAGGCCACTATTTTTCTAACCCTATTTTCACAACTAAAATATTGCCTGAATTTATTAAATATAGAGTTGAAGGTCTCAAATAAAGCACTAATTATCAGTTATGACAGCTTCCTTTTTTTGACGTGGAGTTATCTTTTCATCATTTAAAACTCACAATTTCGATAGCGACGCCAGCTACAAATGAATGAAAAACGTTACTGAGCAGTATCGTATAGCATTTAAAGATTTAACTTTATTATATTGTCTTTTCAAAACTAAGAAAACACTGGCAAAATTTTGAATGTGTATTTTGTTATTCTGATAATTTATTGTTATTTATATGTATATGTATTATGTAAATGTTAGGGGCACACATCATCAGCAACTAAATATTTCATATTGCCCGTATATATATATATTGCCCCATCTTTCCAGTGAGTTGGGTTATATCAATTTAAATCACCAAAACATTGATTCCTAATACAGTCCAACGTAGTGTACAACTGTAAAGATGTTAAATAAAGACTACTATTCCACTTGCAAAATTTCATAAATTGAAACCAACTTTGTTTTCACAGACACACATTTACTTAGCCATTCCTATACCTTAGCTTTCCACGTGGTATAGAATATAAATACACACCAACATAGTATACGTATACGGACACGGCCTGCCGGTGCGGTGTTTTTTCTGTGCCTCCCACACTGGCGATATTGTCTGCTCCCCCACAAATTGGCCAAATTAAACCCGAGTTGAAGTAAAGCTGAAAGCCCTGCAGCCGGATGTGAGGATAATACTCAACAAGAAAACATCAGCAAGGCTGCAGGGAAAAGATGGGGCAATGCTGGGCCAGCGTCGAAGACGCTGGCCCAGCATTGCCCCATCTTTCCAGTGAGTTGGGTTATATCAATCGCCTCTCGCTGATAAATTAGCCCAATGGTCGCCTAATCAGCCCCTCACGGCGGGTTCAAATGTTGGGAAAAAAATCCTGTTTTTCACATTTATGTATAGTGGGTGTCAATGGACTCCACCCCCGCTTTTTATATTGAATTCCAGTTTATAATCAGCGTACACAAGGTTTATTTTACGTTTTGCGTTCGGTGGACAAACACTTGAACTAGCAGGGGGATATTTTCCATATACTTAGATCTTACCAAGAACTTAATATAGATAAAGTTCTTGTTAATACAAAGCAAATTCAGTGTAGACTTTGTGGTAGACTATATATACGCCGAAGGAATATCATTGTTTCCAACTATAAAACATACGTGAGAAGGGTCATCAAGTGACATGCATGTGCAGTTTAGACAAAAACGAACAACTATGTTGATAATTGTCAATGCATATATATCTTGTAATTGACAAGAAGTCCATACAAATCTACTAATCGGCTGATACCGATATCAGGCAATAAATATATAGGGGCTTACCTCATCTTGTCTGAAAGTTTATAGCCCCAAAGGTATACAAAGCAGGGGAGGATCCAGAATTTTGAAAAAAATGTTTGGCCACTCGCCGAAAAATAGAGGTGTCTAGCAATGTTGTTTTAGTCTTCTAAGCTCATTATGGGAGCTTGAGGCACTGAACCTTTTGAGTGTCAAATAACGGAATTTTGGACATTTTTATGGATGATTGTGTTGGTTAGGACCCCCTGATCCCCTCTGGATCCGCCCCTGTAAGGCACACCCACATGTGTATAGTAGTAGATATGTTTGTCTGTAATTCTATTACCACTTGTGCTGCTAAGACAGTACATGTATATATATATACGGGTTCAGGCAAATTTCACACTAAATAAAATTACCACTAAAACTTGCAACATATCTTTTGGCAGATGCTCAGCTAATGAAATAATGCAGTTTGAGAGATGTATATTTTTCATAAATAATATAATTTTTCATTCATTTGAAGCTGAGAATTGCGTTAGCAATTCCAGCTTCAAATGAATGAAAAATACCCACACACAATTCAGCACCACCAGGGTTAACTTGATCGCATCTGATTGATTATCTGTTACAGAAAACAAACCTTCAATGCGTCACGATGGTAGAATGACAAAGTCTCACCCATCACCACCCTCCTCCTCCTCCACCTCCCAGCATCACCACGAGATCCAGCACCAGCATCAGCAGCAGCTGGAAGATGATCAGCATCACCACCATCACCTGGCCGACGACGAGGACGCGAGAGCTGACGAAGACGCCAAGAAGAAGCACCGGAGGAACCGCACCACCTTCACCACGTTCCAACTTCACGAGCTTGAGAAGGCGTTTGAGAAGTCTCACTACCCTGATGTGTACAGCCGAGAGGAGCTGGCCATGAGGATAAACCTGCCAGAAGTCCGTGTACAGGTGAGCGATGTTACAAGTATTTATATTATGTCGTGTGTCGTGTCTTTGGCCTGAATGGGTGTATCTGACGTTTTACAAAGTGGCAGATACACCCTTTTACATCCGAGGGGACGATATATTGTGCATGTGTAAATGTTATTGTATGATATGCAGCGATATGATGTGATAGGAGGTGATACAATACGATATGATACGTATATGATACGATACGCTATACTACGATATGACATGTATGATACGATATCATACGATACCATACGATATACGATACGATACGATACGATACGATACAATACAATACGATACGATACGATACGATACGATACGATACGATACGATACGATACGATACGATACGATACGATACGATACGATACGATACGATACGATACGATACGATACGATACGATACGATACGATACGATACGATACGATACGATACGATACGATACGATACGATACGATACGATGTGGCGAGGTGTTATGTTATACGATATGATACGATACGCTATGATACGATACGATTAATTGAAACGTTTATCCTGTGTTAACCAGTTAACCCGTCATTGAACAATGGACAGCGATAGAAGTGAAACATTGAATAAACCTTGAATATGTGTGAATAGGCTATGTGTAACGCTTCTTGCACGTTGTGAAAATATCGCGACGGAAGGAAGCCAAAAGTTGGGACTATGTCATGCATTTATCGAATAAAGTCAAGGATTCGTAGAAAGATAAACATCTGCAGCACCGCACACTCCAATTCTGCCAAAAGTTCGCACACCTTCTCAGACAATCACGGTGAAAAATATCTGGTCAGGCCTGGGTTCGATACCGATGTCATCAGCTTGCGACCTTACAGCCGAGCAGAATGAGCAATGCTTGTGGCCATATATGCGGAGCGGGCATAAATAGGAAGGTAAACGGCCGAAGGATTAATTCACAACATAGAGTTCTCACTAATCACTCTACGATAAACGGCAATTAATGGCCGGGCACTAATTTGCAGTAATGGTCCGCATTCAATGAAATCCACTCCAGTCTGGATGTGTCCAGGTCAAATTGCGCCAACGCTGTGTCAATGCTGTGCCAGCATTAGAGATGCTGGCACAACATTGACACAGCGTTGGGATAATGCAGCAGGTGATATAATAACGTGCGCGTGCCTTTGCACATCCATAATGTATATCTGCTTGTGAATTCTGATTCACCACCTGATTCATTGGTTCGTCCAGTGTCAGGAGAATGCTGGGTCAATGCATGACACGTTGGCCCAGCCCTGAACCATCACCGGGACAGTTTGATTGAACGCTTGATCATCCACCGAACGGAGATTTGTTTAATTTTATTGGATGTCATTTCATTTCGGTTTTAGTTCTGACAGCAAAATCAAGCTGGTCTAGTATAAAATCATGCACTGCAAATTGTTTTTTTTAATAAACAGTGATTCAATAAAAAAATGGACTATTCAAATCACAATTTACATTTTTAGACATAAAAAGTGATCTTGCGATGAATAATATAAATTTTATTAAAATTCAAGCTGTCTGTGTTGAGCCCATGCGAGTATTTTAAACGAGATTTTCTCAATTTCTGCTTTCAATCTAATGATAGCCTGTAAGCTTCTAGCGGACTAGCTGCAGCATGCGCAGGGTGACTGTGCGGGGCTGCGGCGGCATTTCAAAAGTAATTGCATCACATGCATATTAATACGCGCATTATGCACCCGATCATTGTCAGGCGGTCAATGATCATCAGGGAACAAAAGTAGGGGTTTACGCAGTCGGCAGGTTTCACATGGCCACAATGATTGGTGTCATTGTGGCCGGCGGCGGACCCCCGGTTATCGATGCCAGGGAATTAGCGGCGATAAAAGTAACCACCTCTGGATACAGCAGTCTCTGACAGCGACAGCTAAATGAACAGGGATACGGGGGGGGGGGGGGGGTCACACCTCTGGTGCTCCACAGCCGCGCCAGAACCTCGTGCGGGGTGATTTTGCGAACAAATTTCATTCGCACCACGTCTCAAATCGCTCTCGCGATTTGAGACGGATGAAATTTCACAGGTATACACAAAGAAATTAAAGCTACCTTAATTTGCCACTTATAATGCAACAACACACATTATTTTCTATTATTCCTATATGTTTTACAGCTAATTATTGTGCCACAGCTCTGAAAGGATTACTTTTCACAAAAAAAAACAATATACAGCGTGTTCATGATCCATGCGGGTCCATGCGGTACAGTTTCAATTCATAACAAAGACAATCAAATAATTATGACATCGCCGACCGCTTCGAAAACCTAACTGTGGACAGCTAAAAAGTAGAAATGATAAATTTTCTGAGCCTTCCGGACCCAGAGGGTGGCTCATGCGATCAAGCGTGTCCTGTTCACTTATCGATCTGCGCTATTCAGTCCTGATTCTTTAATCGAATTGGGCTGTTAGCCACCAGGGGCGGCAATTACTGCAACAACAGACAACCGCCGGCCATGACAGCTGCAACATCAGCAACATCAGCTGCAACATATGTACAAATGACAGCTTTATTGTATTACAGCTGATAACGCATTGCATACTGTTTTGAAGTAAAATATTATTTTAACTGTTTATTTATACTGTGGCATGCCAAAGTAAGATAATGCAAAGTTCTTAATTAGAGCATTTAAAAAAAAAAAAACGTTTTATTTTTTACATGCAGTTGTATGCCAAAAATATTGAAATAAGAGCGTTTTTGTGTTTTTCTATTTCTAGGGAATTATTTATAAGAGTGTCTAATGGGCATTACAAAGCAAATTACTAATACATTTTAAAGAAGTAATTCTTCCTTAAGAACGTTTTAGTATTTCACTTTGGCATGTCATAATCATGTCTTTGGCATGTCACAAAGACTAACGCGTTCTTAGGACAATTGCTAATTCTTATGAACGTTTCAGAATTTCACTTTAGGATGCCAGATAAAGTACAACATTTCACTGTGACATGTCAAAGTGATATTTTGACAGTGTATACAGGGTTGTTTCAACAATAATAAACTGTATCGAATTGAAATGAATAATCTAGACACTTCAAAAACTTCAAAAATTGCTCAGAAATCAAAAAAGTATTTAAAACACATGTACTTTTTAAACAGTATTATTTATAAATTTCAAATTGTTTCCGATATCCTTTGCTGTTTTATTCGCAAGTAGGCTACACAATACTAATATATCGATAAAATTCCACTTAAAAAAAATAAGAAACACAAGCTTTTGTCAAAAGTTGATGTCGATGGGTTAATAATATTTTTTATAGTGTTGCATAATATTCAAACTTATTAAATAAAACTGTCCTATCTAATAAAACACTTTGGGTAAAACCTGTCATAATGCTGTCATAAAACCTGTCATAAAACAAAGTTTTGGCATATAACCGTGATCTAACCTATACTGTATAAGCAACGGTTCGTAATATCCACAGGAAATTCAAAAAGGTTAAAAAATGCCGCGACATTGAAATAAAATAAATGAGATTTAGGCCACCTTTATGCACATATATAGGCTGAACTCGGCGAGGAGAAACTCCTGAGGATGGTGAGATGAATGAGATGACACTGCCCTCCAGACACAGGATTCGAAATTCGAACCATGGCGGTCTGAGGCCGAGCTCGCTACATCTCGGCCACAGCGGCTCCCCACAATATTTAATCTTTACGAGTGAGCAGGGAAGAAACATTTGGTTTCTTTGAGACTTCAATGCCAGAGGGGAGCTCGAACTCGCGAGCTCCGACTTTCCAAGCAAGCAGCTTTAACCAGTGCATCAAGGCCCCCACCCTACATTAACCATAACAAGGAAGCTGACACACCAGTCAGCGAGCGTTACGCGATCATGTGTGTGAAGGGGGCACAGTGGGGAGCAGAATCATGGATAACGGGGGGGGGGGGGGCTGGGGTATAACAATATCAGATTAGCGGACCGTGTAATAGACGCAGATGTCACGATTAACAGGGATTAACAAAACAGACACAATGTCGAACTAATGGCGGTTTGATGTTGGCCCGCCGTCACCAACATCAAACCGACATTAGCTCGACATCGTGTTTGCTTGAGTAGCGGAGCTAATAGATTGAATACAAAGCCCCGACCGTAATACTATTCTGTAAAGCCAAAAGGCAGTATATGCTAGCTTGTGAAGTAAACGGATACTTAATTTGCATTGTACGTCAGAATGGAGGAATGGTGTCAGTAGATAATGCGCGCTTCACCAAAATAAGTGATACTTTTCATTTTTCTTCCACAAAAAATGACTTCACGTAGATAAGCATATAAATATAATTTTGGTAAACTAAACAAGTTTTTGATTGAGGGATACACTTATAACCGTTTTTATAAATTAATTGAACAAATGTCAAGGGTCTTATATATATAAGTTAGGATTATTCACAATTATTATTGCTTATATATATACATATTTCAAAATTTCACTCAAACTTCAAATATTAAAGGCTCACGGAGAAAACAATCGTTGTTAAAATGAGCGTGCATAACTGTTATTGCAATATCTATGTCAGACGACTGGGGTCAAAGGGTGGTACCTGACACTTTACTATTAGGCAGATGGACCCTTTAATCCCGCTGTGACCGCCTGAAATATGCACACGATCGCCACCTGACACAAAGCATCCCTGTGTAGTGGCTAGTGATGCTCTGCAAAGCCGAAAGACAGTAACTGCTTACTTTAAAAGTAAGCAGTTACTGCCTTTCTGCTTTGCACGGTGGAGTGGTGTCCGTGCGCAGTTATCCGGAATGGCTACGTAACCGATGATAACCGTCTAAGTAGCCGGTCCGCATCAGAGGCTATATAGGTAGTCACACGCCGGCTGCCACTGTGAATAATTATGTTCATAATTCACACTCATTCGTGAATCGCCGCGGAGCGTGGAGGAAAATTGATAAGCTGTGAGATTAACAATTCCAGGACAATATAATTCAGTTTACGTTGATGTACTTTTCCCATTATAATGATATCGGTGCCCATATTTTTCAAACCAGTCTGCGTGATCCCGGAATTTATAAAAAAATTCGAGGCATTGATGCTAAATCCCTTCACACAAAAAAATGGAATTTGCTCAAAATACAAAACAGGCCAATATTCTGGATCACAATCAGGTATACATGGAAATTGACTCGTTGACATGGAGGGCAGCTTTTAGAATACAGTAATTTTGTGAAATTCAATAGCCTTGACCTCTATTGTTGTCACCGAGCTAGCTAATACAATGAAGTATGGGGGAGGGGGTCTTATATAGCTTTGTTTTCACCGAGTTCCCATTCAAAGCGGTTTCTGGTGACGTCACTGCGTTTCACAGAATTATTCACAAGTTATCTTATGTAAATTTTCACCAACAAGTTAAAGTAGTCGAAGTAATTTGACACCAAAAATTTGCGAATCTCGATGTTTAAACATTCATTTTATTCACAATAAGAGTGATTTGATACCTAATAAAACTGATTTAAAACGATTATGGTCGTGCTTAGTGCTTAAAGGGTTAGTCTAGCACACAGAGCCTCATAACCCTCATCATGATGGATTTTCAGCTAGTCATTTAACCCTTTAACCACCGGTGTCGCATATATTCGGGTTTTCATTTTTCATTAGCACATTAAGTACCACCTTTTAAACATGTTAAAGATAAAATGTGACATCAATCAGCAAGATTTGAAAACAGTTGACCTCCATTTTGTCAAATCTGCATAATTTTCACTCACTTGAAGTTGTGGATCGCGTCAGCGAGACACAGCTTCAAGTGGGTGAAAATTCAGATTGAATAATTTGGCGGTTGAAGGGTTAAATTGGAAATGCTATATACGAGCAGAGCAGGACAAGGGTTAATAGTTTTCTCCGCGCTTAGTACTCCTCCCCCCTCTCCACATGACGAAGTTCATGCCATTCGGCATGATCCGTATTACGAATCAGTCTGGATCTAGTCTATGAGGCTCGGATCAGTCGATCTAAAGCTGGCCCAGCGTCGTAGACATTGATCCAGCAATAAATCAACATTAGATCAACGTCCCGTGTTTGCTGGGATGGAATGGCGCAATTTGAGGTCTTACAGTTGATTTTTAACCCTTTTCCCTCTAAGTTTTTTAATTTAATTTTCACCCACTTGAAATTTTCCCTCGCTACTGCGATCCACAACTTCAAGTAGGTGAAAATTACCCCTCTATTTTGGGACCTGATATTTACAATTCTTTCTGATTGAACCTCATTTTATCTCACAAAAACTGGTATTTGATATGATAAAAAAAGTATTGAAAACAATTAGCGCTTAACGCATAAAGGGTTAGTTCTAAAGTGAAAGTATAATCTCTACGAGCATCTATCTGTTGCTTTAAATAGTTTTGTGCGTATATTTTTTATAAAACAAAAGACAGTGCATGCATGTAGGGCATAAGCTACAATTGCGCAACTTCAATTACTTACAAATCCCTAGAAAAGCATTTGTGTCAAAATTAGTGAAGCCAAACACGTGGGATATGGAAGGCCACCGGAGATATACGTTGTTGACGAGCCATATTTTCACCGGTGTAATGACGTAATGATATTTGGCGCTGGTCTGCCCCCTGTCAGTCGCCGATACGACGCGTGCGCTGTACCTATAATGAACAATGGCGGCCGACCACCTTCCTGTCCCGCACATGCGCCACAGCGTGGGCGCGCGAGATGCGCCACTGCTGGTTTAATGTTGGTGCAGCGTCTCCGACGCTGACCCCACATCAAGCCAGCATTGGGCTGACCCAATGTATCCACGTGGGCGATCCGCACAGACGTGTACGATCGATTTCTGAAATTGATGCGGTGTGTACGGGACTTTAAGTAGCCTACAGTCATGTTTGTCATATGACATAGTTTAGATATCTAAAATTCGCTCTTGGATATTATTTAACATTTTAAATTTGCTATATAAAACACGGTACAAATAGTAGAAAAACTTAGTAGTATGTTCTAAATATGCATGTCATTTGCATTATCACATGATAATGATTATGTTGCTGAAAATACTAATAATGATATCAATGATGATCCTTCGTTTGTTATTTTTATTTTCCACAGCCTCAATTATTGCTAAATTTGCTATATGTACGTCTACTCATCAGAGGTGAGGCTTAGTTGACTTAACAACATCTATTAACCTGATTAGGCGGTTAAATATAAATGTATAAATAAACAAAAAAGTAGCATAGACTTATTTCGCACAGCACAAGAGTGTAGCAGGTTCAGTGCTTGCGCTCCTGGAATTCAATTAAACTCGGTGAAATATTAGAAAGACAAATGTTAATGGGATGAGAAGGGATAATAATTAGCGGGTTTGTCGTGGTGGGCCCACCATCTGTCGTGCAGTAATGGACCGCATTATGGTACACTATGCTATAATACGCAGGCACGAGGCGTCGAGCAAATGCTGTTTAAATTTTGTGCCAGCGTCTGCGACGCTGGCCCAACATTCAAACAGCATTGGCTCGACGCCTCGTGTTTGGTTGTATATAATGCGCAGCCTCGTGCTGCACGCTGTAAACATTGCGTAACAGAATGTTGGCTGACAATGGGTTATTAGTGGAAGTGGGCGCTATGGGAGGAGAGAGAAGACGTCTGGCGCTATGCTGGTTCAATGTTATGCCTGCGTCACAGATGCTGGGACATAATTTAAACAACATTGTGTGAACTTGTCGTGTCTGCTGGGTGAAGATATGGCACTGGTTATTAGCTATCACGATTACACGTTCACCTGCGCCTGAAGCACCAAATAAGAGATATCCGGACAATATTGGGCTGGTGCCTGCTACGTCTGCCCACCACTGAACAGAGAGATCGTCAGCGATTGCACGATAACCCCCCCCCCCCCTCGGAAACGTCCACTCTTGCGAGAGTTATCAAAGGTTATTGCTGATTTAAAAATTACTGCAAATACATTGATAATCATGTTTTAAAGTTTTAAAGTGTTTTAAAAATTAAATTGATGAATTAAGTTTTAAACGGGGAGTGTTTTTATTAGTTAGAAGCTGGCAATTAGGTCAGCTATCGCAGCGGCTTGTAATGAATGAAAAATGCCAGTAAGGCAGCGCTTCAGCTAAGAATTGACTTGTCATGTTATTTAAAATCGCTTGCTATGCCAATTGCGTGTTTTTGTTGTGGTAAAGCTACGCTTAACGACCCACCTGCTTTAATATTTGTCATACCAATTATTGTTAACTTTTTTTCTTTATAACCCATTTTCTTTTCTGTGGCTTGTGTGGTCTGTGCTCAATGTTCCAGTTAACAACCTCTGTCCTTTACGAGTACAACCTTCATTCATCACCCTCTATACCCCGGAAATCTGATTCAAAACTCCCCAGCAAGCACGAGGCGTTGGCCCAATGCTGGGCTGATGTTGGCCCAGCGTCGTAGGCGATGGGCCTACATCAGCCCAACATTGGGCCAACGCCTCGTGTTTGCTAAGATCTCATCGAATATCACCCATTTACCGCGCTCTCATTATCATTGACACACAGGGCGATCGACACAGATCTCAGGCATGTGATTGGTCGAGATGGCCGTCTCGACCAATCACACGCCCACGATTTAGGTCGGCTGATCCGCGTGAAACTGAAGTACTTTAATTGTCCACACTTTGTCCATTAGTATATACGGGACGTGAACCACCTCCTGACAAGTTGATCTTTATCAGATTTGATGGCACATTAAACTTATCTCCTGCTGATACTTATTTTCGTCCCATTTCCCCAGTGGATAGTGAGAGGGCTCTAAATGATTTCTCCCCCCCCCCCCTACGAAATGGGATGTGTGGCAAGTAATGCAAAAATAGAGTATATTGTTTGTGATTTATAAATATTACACCAGTAAGGTAATATAATTCCCAGTTTGATTATTTGGGTTATTTTTTTATAAGCAATACCTTGCTGTTTGACCCATTTCTATATGGATCTACTTTTTGCACTTTAAGAAGGCATTTTTCACAACAAATAGATTGACTCTGTATGTGCAGAACTAATATAAAAGAGCCATATTTCAATCAAAACAGACATTGGTTTTAAACCCTCGGGTGTTTTGCATTCATATTAAGCTATGCTTCAACAATGCCAGTTTCAAATGAATGAAAAACAGCGTGATCGACGTGCTGTATTTTAAAAAAACCATATCAGCTCGTAACAACATTTAGCTGAGCTAATAGAGACATCATGTGAACTAGATTCAGGTGATGTGATCGAGCCTTGAGGGTATGTGTAGGCCTACCATTTACGTACCAGGTTTAAATCACTGTTAAACATCTGTGGTAATATTATTGCTATTTTATCCGTATAATGATATATATATAGAGGTCGTAAGATTCAGAAATCTATGTTTTTGTCGTATATTGTGATGTATTAAAAAACTTACTGTTAATAAGATAATAACAGCTTGAAAGTGAATTCACCAAAAACTATACTATCACCCTGGTGATCACTGTTCATAATGTAACGAATTTGATCCAGTGGGCGATAATGGGTGTAGATATAGCAGCACAGTTGAGTGAATCTTTGACAGACACCTTTCTTCTCTAATTACGACAGGTGAAAGTCTACTCTGGGAATACATCCTGACATCTCACCTGCCGCCACCCACATAGCGCCGCCTAGCGACCACATCACTCACTATAGATAGAAGGCAGACGTCCTGCTGCTGGGCCGTATTCTCGTACAAGTTACGATATATCGTAGGCTTTTGATTGGTCGAGATGACCATTTCGACCAATCAGAAGCCTACAATATATCGTAACGATAATACGGACCCGCTCCGCAAAGTCAAAATGCAATAGCTGCTTACTTGAAAAGTAGGCAGATAGGCCTACTGCCTTTTGGATCTGTACGACAGCCATTAGCACCTGTAACAAACCCAATGGACATCATTTTTAACAGCCTCGCGAAGTGGTGTTGTTTTGTTGTCGTGATGACGCTACTAGAGCCGTATTTCATTGAGAAAATAGGCCTAAGTCATGAACTTCGGTTGAACTCGAGAAATACTCTGTTCGGTTTAAAAATATCAATCAATCAATCAATCAATCAATCAATCAATCAATCAATCAATCAATCAATCAATCAATCAATCAATCAATCAATCAATCAATCAATCAATCAATCAATCAATCAATCAATCAATCAATCAATCAATCAATCAATCAATCAATCAATCAATCAATCAATCAATCAATCAATCAATCAATCAATCAATCAATCAATCAATCAATCAATCAATCAATCAATCAATCAATCAATCAATCGATCGATCGATCGATCGATCGATCGATCGATCGATCGATCGATCAATCAATCAATCAATCAATCAATCAATCAATCAATCAATCAATCAATCAATCAATCAATCAATCAATCAATCAATCAATCAATCAATCAATCATTTATTTATTAATTATAATAACTATGAAGATCTATACAGACCATATTTAGTTATGGTCATCTTCCGCCGCAAGGTTCGCTGCTCATGAGGTCGCAGACCGACGGCCTCGCAGTGTCAAGACTTGCTGCCGGGAAGATGGTTATAGTGTACATAAAATGTGATGTTATAAAATTAATACATACAATACAATGTTATAAATATACTATGCTGGACAGCAACGCATTTGTCAAAGCTGTCAAATGTACAAGGTATATATACATTTCAGCAAAATACAGTTCTAAAATTGTAATGGGTATATAACTATGGAAGTTATATGTATGAACATTGTACATTATGAACATACATGGTCGCTATATTTAAAATTAATTTACCGTACATGTATAACAGTCCCCCTATCATTATTAGCTAATTTACTGGCACACTTGCAACAGTTGAAACCTAACAGTTACTTTTTGACAAAAATATATATATATAAATGTATACCAGGTGAAACGCGGAAATAGGTAGGCTACAATTGATCAAGGTGCAATTGATCCACACCTTAAACAGTACACCAACTTTTGTTCGATTGGAGCAAAATGTATTGACAAAGTAGCAATATTTCAGCATACCTTATATCTTATTATTGACATATGGGCCCCACATGATCATTCATAAGATCTTCACGTATAGATCTTAGTATGCTTGATATTGTAATAATTACTCAGTTGAATGCACAGTATTAACATGTCATTTGATTTGCTGTGTTGACGACATTGCACACGAGGACTACTCAACCATTAGCAATGTATCTCCAGACTGTATTGCCATGCAAAGCCGAAAGGCAGTAACTGCTTACTTGAAAAGTAAGCAGCTACTGTCTGTTGGCTTTGTGGAGCAGTTTATACCCCTTCAATTCAAGATGGTTTCAACTGATAACAGTGCAATGAGATCATCATGCACATTGTCACGGCTGAGAAAGGCCAGTATAGAGAGTGTATGGTCGGCAATCATGTCTTCATTCTTCTCCTCTAAAAGGTGCTAAGTATAGGGTGTCCCGTGTCGGCCCAGTTTAGCGCATTAGCCGTAGAATGGAGAGGTGTTCGATATCAGGTAGTTTTATGGGATTATATGGTTTTATAACAGCCCCAAAATGGCGGCGTGGGTGTTCTCCTGGTCCGCTAGGCGCCGCTTCAGACTGAAACACTGGGCGGGTCTGGTGTCGTGTGGTGCTAGTTTGGCTGTAAACATGAGATGACGGCTTAATGGTGGCCGAATGGTGGGCCAGTGTCTCCAACGTTTATGCACCATTCAGCCGGAGTTCAGCAGGCGTTTCTGGGTGGTTTATAATGGCGATAGGTGGGTATTATGAGCTGAGGGCCAATCATGAAAGTCACCCCATTATTATTACGTAATACTTAAACTGAGATATCAGTTTCTAAATAAATTTAATGATTTGATTTTCTTCAACCACAAATTCCTTTTCTGAACTGATCAGAACACTCTCCGTCATTGAGCATCTCTTGTCTTTTGTTATTCTCCTGAAATACCTTTCTTAAAATATCGTAAGGAGATATAGCCTATAAAAGTTACTCGCGTATTCAGGCATCTCTAATTGCTCGTAGAATGCTGTAAACAGAGTGGCTGCATTTTCGAAGGGAAATCATCCCATAAGCCTTGCGCCGGCTCCCGGGTGACGTCAGTTGACACACTAACCATAATATCAGTGCGGCCTAGGCTACCGCTACAGATTTAGACAATCCAGCCTACCTGGTACGAATATATCAAAGAAAACCAAAACATTGTGATAACATTCTAAAATGACTACTTTGATTTAATTTTAGAAAAATAAAAATAAGCAGAGAGACACAAAATTCAACATGAAATTCAGCTTATATATGTTTAAATACTGTGTCTCATTGGTGTCACTGAAGTTATTAAACTCTACCCAAACAAGTAAATTTGAGTTGCGTTTCAGGAAATGTTCGCTAACTAGGATGCAGAGTGGAGTAGCACAAAATGTGCCTTGAGAAATTTTAGTTGAACAGTAGTAGGTGTAAATTATTTCTTTGTGTTACCTTTCGGTACCAATGGTAATTTAAGTGACATTAATTGTTCGATGAAGACAGTGCAGTCCCTTGATGAGATGAATGATGTACAGATGATAAAGTGAGGGTGGAGTGTTAGGGGTGAGTTGTGGATAGTGCTTTCCTTCACTTGCTCGATAAGGGGTTCTGGGCATGTCCATGGAGGAATTACCCGGCTCTGCTATCCTCGGGTCGGATAGTTCTCAGATTAACAACAGCTGAGAGTAAACTCTTTCACTCCACGTGAGAGACCTAATATATTATAATGGCAAACCCTCTATAGTACCGTTTATTTAAGGCTACCACGGCCAACATCGCTGATGCGAGAGCTGCATTGGCACCGCTGTTGAGCGGTGGAACCAGGGTATGTCGCTATCAATCTGCCGGAAGATTATGGCCAGACACAGAGACTACAAACTCCCTTGGATAAATGCTGTAGACCAGTGCTTCCGTACCATGCTGTACAGCATGCAACAGACGGAACAGATCCCCAATGACCCTCCCTATGTGAGGGCGAAAAATAGGTCTACTATTATTAGCAACCATCCCAACAACAAAACTGAGTGGAGAAACAACAGGAATTAAATGAATTATCTGCAGTCTTCATTTATGCTGTTTTTTATATTTTTATTGGCAATAATATTGTCACAAAGCGAAATGCTAAGGATGACATTGACCTTTGCTCGCCAATGTCTGCGCGGAAACCATCACAAGCGAGTCTCTATGTGAGCTATAATCAAAGGATATCATGGCGCCTGTGGTCTATCATTTAGTTTAGCACAGCGTCAGATCGGTTGGCCCAGCATTGTCCCAATCTTCGATAAATGTTGGGGTAGTCGTTGAGTGACCGTCCCAGCAAATAATTTTGGGTAATGTTGCCGACCGTCTACGACGTCGGCCCAGTATTGACCCAGTATTGCTTCAATGTCTCGTGTTTGCTGGGGTGGTGGTTATGTTGTGACCCTGTCTTGCTTATTACCACACAATTCCCTTTCTCATCTACACTCCTCCTCTGTTACACCCACAGGTTTTGTGTGATCACTGTTCATTCAAGTCGCCCCCCTGCAGCTCAAAATGGCCTCATTAGATTGCATTATAAAGGCCAATTCTACCTAACTCATTGATATAGAAAACTGTTTGGTCGCCAAAAATGTCAGGGCTTGATTTTCTCCATACATACTACTTTGTGATACTTATTTTTACGTTGCATAGTTGACCCGCTGCACGTTTGCCCTGTCGTTAAATTTAATATGGAATCCCCGTCGAGATTATGATATTTGACATCGCTATTTCCATTTTCTGGAGAGTGTATCATTCTGGCAAGGCTCGACACACATACGGTCCTCCTATCGTCACTGTAACGTTGTGACAATGTCTTATTTCTTTGACTTGTGTTGGACCAATGACTCTCAGAAGTTTTGTTTAAGTTGAGGGACAGGTTGGGAGGTGGTAGCCACTGCCACACCAGCGCCATCTGTCTACAGATCAACAATACAGATAGAAAAACGGACACATTATCTCGTTAAGATCATAATTTAATAATAAAGCCCACACGATCTACATTGTCCACCTATTAGATTTACAAACAAAGTGGAAAGAGAGGGAGGAGCTCTATTATTGTAATGGTAATTTTACATTTTTCCTATTCGATTTAATACAATTGCATATAGATTGTTATTGTTGCAGCAGAAATCCGTATTTCTTGCAGGGCATAATTATATGACAATACATTACCGACATATAATACTCTTAAGTGGTATATATTATGCATGAACTATTGGAAGAACGAAAACGAAAATAAATCCAGAATGACTGAATGAACAAACGCCCGTGCGAGCGAGCGAGCGAACGAACGAACGAACGAACGAACGAACGAACGGACGAACGAACGAATGAATGAACGAACGAACGAACGAACAAACGAACGAACAAACGAACGAACGAACGAACGAACGAACGAACCAACCAACCAACCAACCAACCAACCAACCAACCAACCAACCAACCAACCAACCAACCAACCAACCAACCAACCAACCAACCAACCAGCCAGCCAAACAACCAGCCAGCCAGCCAGTCAGTGAGCCAGCTGGCCAGCCGATCGATTAAACGATCCAACGACAAAGCGAGCAAACGAACGTACGAACAAATGAACGAACGAACGAATGAAGGAAAGAACAAATAAACGAGCGAACGAACCTTATAATAGTCTATAGCCTACTTACTTTTGTAATACAAATTCGCATGATCAACACTAACCCCTCATATTTAAATACGGAAACTTCACACTCGACCATAATTATATAAGTCAATAAAATGTACGTTCAGAATATCTTTCTTGTGAGTGATGGATTATGCCTATTATCAGAAATACATATTATTGATTTTTATTCCCAATATGCCATGTGGTATATAAATGTGACAAATGTGCTTACACGTTCATCTATCTGAATGCTAGTACATGTAGCATGCAACTTTTGTTTCTAAATTAATCCTCGACTTCCCTTCAAAATAATACAAGATACGTATTGGTAAACGAACACCAAGAGACCAAGAGAATTCTGGCTGACAAAATTAAAAGTCTCTGCTAAAAATACCCAAACAAAACTTGGGCAGGTTCTTTTAGCATATAGTATGAGGTATGGCGAGCTTTAAATTTAACCTACATGTACGATAGCCCACTGGGCGGTGTCTGAGTGATCACAGGTAATGGCGTAGTCTCAATCCGCCTGTATATTAATACACACGCGCAGGCTAACCTGCGTTGGGGTGCGTGGGAATGCATGTAGTCAATCTCCAAAGCAAATACAAACAACAATAATTACTCACTCAAAACGTAAATAGTTACTGCCTTTTGTTTCTACACAGCAGTCAATAATAAAGCAAATACAAACAAAACATATTTGTATAATTTTTGTACAACGTCGGCCCAACGTCTACAAGGGTGGACCAACATTGTACTAATGTTATACAAATGTTTTGTGTTTACTGGGTGCACGCCAATCACTACCAACCACGTCAGTTTGTTTAATGTAAGATTAAGTAGCGATAAAAGAGTACTATTTGGGAACCTGACTCGTGCCGGAATCGATCCATTCAGGACGCGCGTCCTAATATACATAACCTTTTCCGCTTAGTTTTCTTATTTAGATTTTCACAGCGACCCACCACTTGAAGTGAATGAAAATTACTCATATTTATTTAATTTGAGACGAAACATGTGTAAATCTTGAAACACTAACTTCATTCCCAGTGAAACTGGGGCTAATACAACGAATTACACACTACCGTAGTTTGTGCGCGCTCTGGTCGACGAATGGTTGTACTCAATAGCTGCCCAATTAGTCAGAGATCAAAGCGGCCGGCAGCCATCTTGTGACCCTCGTGATGCTAGAAGATATTGTCAATTGGTAGTGGAATTAATTACAGGTGATTATTAAACGCAATATTGTCATTGTTTGGATTCCTTTTATCACGGAGATTTGTGTGTGACTTTTCATTAAATGGCTTCACCATAGACTGTGATAAGCTGTGATATTTCCCTTAAAGCAGAATTTTTATCCACACTGAACACTAAATTGCTATCACACGTTTACATTCTAATTACAACCAATGAAGATAATTCCAATGCAGTTATTAAAAGCAAAACGCGTCAGGACATTATAATTTATTTATAGTAATATTTCCGCGGTGTCTAAAGTGTCTAGTGATTTGCAGACTCTGTTCCTGACCACTTAATAAGAGGGACTTAACCTTGATATGTGAAATGAAAGAATTGTATCTCCATATATTGCCAAAACGTGATGTAGAAAAGACCAAATATTGAAAAATGTATAGATTTAGAATTAATGGGTAATCTCTATTTGGATAGGACCTGAGTATTTAAGAATGACATATCATTTTCTATTCAAGATATTGTAAACTTTCTCATCTTTTTTATGATATGTGTAAAAATAATAATTTAGACGTTGTTGATTATTTACATTTATATATATATTAGGTGTGTTTCTTTACCGTGAATGTTAGTAGTTTTCCATTAACATATTTTAAACCAAATGTCGAACGATATTTGTATAACGTGACTTTCACTCGCTTCGATCGCGCTTCGCAACTTACGTTTGGTGGACATTTCAGATAATTTCCCACTGAGATACAATGTTTTACTTTCTAGTTAAAGAGAGAAGGGGTGGGCGGTAACACGCGCGCCTTGACGGGGTGCAGGAACTGGCGGGAGGGACAAGGTTCGAACTGAAAGCCTGTCACCGTGGGGTGAGGGTCTCTACCCCCCCCAGAGGGGTGCCCCGCCAGGCAGTGGGGCGCACAGACCGGCGCCCGGGGCCCCAGTCATCTCTGTGCCCCCAACAAAGACAGACAGGACACCTAGCGAACATATTGTCTACGCCCCTCCAGCTCCAGTTTATTATAACCATTAACTCGTGTGTGTATGGCACCCTTTACATGCAAACGGGAAGTTGTAATCAGGGGTACATCTTAATTGTAAAATATTAAGGGACGTACCTGATATTTTAATCCTTTTCTCCCTAAGTTATTTTTTCAAATTTTCACCCACTTTAAGTGACAATTACTCACACATGTTTAATTTGCAAATTATGAATGTTTAAACTGTGATTTAATCGGTTAATAAAACGATTTACAAACGACTATATTTATATCAAATTCCTCACATATTTTTAAGAAGATGGATATGTTATACATCCTTTAATATATATTCAGAAGTCGTTATTGGTTTCACGTTTTCATGACATTTCTAATTTTGTTTGATCTTTATATTTACTCATCGTACTATCAGCTTATACTAAGCTGTCTCAGAATATAGTGTATACTATATCCCAATAATGAGTTTTGATGGTATTAACAATTATAACATGAAGTAGAAATTCCTGCGTTTGCAAAACGTATTTATCTTCTTCCACGAGTCTCACCCGATGTTGACCGTTTGACACGTAACATATTGCATTAGGGTACAGTTTTAGGACCACAAAATGTACTCTTCCGTCTATATTGTCAACAAGTTTTTCAAGCCTGGTACGTCAAATGGTGGCTGCTGCTGGGGCAGGATTTCCACGGCATATCGCTCAACATGACCACAAATCTGTCAGAAAATATACCTGAGGAGGGGGAGGGGGTTAAATTAAACAATTTAAAAAACCTGCTAATTTAAATATCACCTATGCATTATTATATATAAACACGAAGGTCAGTTTCTGCCATATATTATATGTGTATGTTTTTGTTTTATTTATTTATTTATTGGGCATTATATCATGAATATATACGCACGTGTCACCTTCCCTTTGGTCTCAATTATGTACACAAATATAATATTAAATCACTGTACATTTTAAAAATATATTGTGATTCAAAATCAATTTTTTATGTACATATATTTTTTTAACTGCAGACTTTTATAGTTAATGAATGATTGATTGATTGATTGATTGATTGATTGATTGATTGATTGATTGATTGATTGATTGATTGATTGATTGATTGATTGATTGATTGATTGATTGATTGATTGATTGATTGATTGATTGATCGATCGATCGATTTATCGATCGATTGATTGATTGATTGATTGATTGATTGATTGATTGATTGATTGATTGATTGATTGATTGATTGATTGATTGATTGATTGATTGATTGATTGATTGATTGATTGATAAATTGATTGATTGATTGATTGATTGATTGATTGATTGCTTGATTGATTGATTGATTGATTGATTGATTGATTGATTGATTGATTGATTGATTGATTAATTGATTGATTGATTGATTGATTGATTGATTGATTGATTGATTGATTGATTGATTGTTTGATTGTTTGATTGATTGATTGATTGATTGATTGATTGATTGATTGATTGATTGATTGATTGATTGATTGATTGATTGATTGATTGATTGATTGATTGATTGATTGATTGATTGATTGATTCTATAAATTAAACCACACAAACCCAAATAACAAAATAATAATGAAATCAAAAACCCGTGCCGCCTAACGATAATTTGTGTTCGATACGGAATTGTTGGAAGTGAGAATATGGTTTGAGAAGATCGCTTTTCAAATGCCACTCTCTACAATATTCAAAATAATAACCGTGATAACCTTTGCATAGGTTTTCTCTAGATACCACGTGCATTCTGAACGCCTCGTTGTGGAGAACATGTTCTAATAGTACTCTTTCACCAACCAGGTATTCTCTTTCATGTTCACATTTCCCACCACAGGGAATTACTATATGTTGCTAAATACATCATAAATATCCTAAGTTAAGCTCAACGTCTCTTTTAAAATCAACTATTTTTCTTAGCCTTATTTTATTTAATTTTAATTGACTTGTGTGCGTAATGCGCTAAGAGTGTAAATCCAGATTTCTTATAAATTAATTAGAAAACAGTGATGTAGAAGGGTGAATTTTAGCGATTAAAAGGTTTTGAATAAAGTGTCAAGCTCTTTGATATCCAGAACCAGAGAGAGAAAGCGGAAAACGCGGCACGTTCACCCAATGTTTCTTAAATATTGGGCCAGCGTCGCAGACGCTGGCCCAATATTTAAGAAACATTGTGTCCAGAAGGAGCGCGGCCTTCAATCAGAGATGGCTTTGGCGTCACGCCATGTATTGGCTGGCGGACTCACGCATGCGCAACGCTTTTGTGGCCTATCAAATCTGGCCACAATCGGTCCATGGGTTTCCAATTAATAAGCGGCCGGTGAATGAAGTCTCTGCAGGCGACCTGGCTTTCTGGGCGCTTCCTAATTGCAGGACAATCGTCCTGCTTCTAACCATGCTGGACGATTATAGGACGACCCCTCTGAAAACGATTGCTTGTCGAACATTGTATGTGCAATTACAATGTGTGGATTATATTGATCTAAACAAGCATTTGAATTATGCAACTCCTTTTGTACAACTTCTCTGCAAAATATTCGAAATCTTGCACGTGACAGACAACAATCCTTTGGTATAACATGCTGCGCTGGGTTTGTTAATCCCTATTTAAGTTATTTCACATGATATTATGTCTGATTTGAATTAAAGCACGTGAATTGTGGCGAGTATGCATGTACGAAAGTGTACCTCGCGTGAATGGAGAATCTCCAGTGACGTCAGCAGACCTTATATCTACAGTATAATAAGCGTGTTCTGTGCAACTGCTTTTTAGTTAGTGCTGTGCACATCACCATCCCCAGAAAACACAAGACTTTGAAACAATGATGGCTTGATGTTGGGCCACCGTCTCCGACGCTGGCCCAACATTTAGCCATCATTGTTTCAAAGTCTTGTGTTTGCTGGGTCGTGACACCTGACATAAATCACAACGAGCTGGCGACTGCAAATTGGCAATGTGACAATTAGAGATGCGATCCCTTGTCATATTTTGATTGTTGGTTTGTCCATAGAATATTCAGTATAGTTTTATGATGTGTCTCAAATATTATTGAATGTTACATCTATTTAAGTGACTCCATGCAATATTGTTTAAACAACAGCCTAATGAGAAGAGAGGGTTGGCTCATTCTGTGAAGTGATGGCCCCTATGTTACGGAGTAAAATACAATACTTGGACTGTATCTTTCAAATTAATCAAACCTCCTGGACTGTATCTTTCAAATTAATCAAAGCTCCTAACGCAATGTTTAGTAAAGCTCAAACTGCTTTAAGATTGCGGTGTTATGCACTGCAACATCTGATGACCATTTCTAATGTTCGGCTTGTCATGATTGATTATTAGGGCCTATATCCTCAGACTCAACATAATTTGTTTCTGTTTGTTTCTAGGTCTGGTTCCAGAATCGCAGAGCCAAATGGCGTCGCCAGGAGAAGATGGAGAGTGCCAGTCTGAAGCTGAATGAGAACTTCCCGCTGTGTGGCTTGGGATCAATGTCACCTCAGGCACCCCTGTCCACCAGCCTGCCCGTGGATCCCTGGCTGACACCCCCTATACAGGGAGCAGCCACCATGGCCGCCCTGCCCTCCTTCCTGGCCCATGCTGCCCTGGGCACGCCCGGCCTCATCACCCTCACCCCCGACCCCACAGACACGGACAGCACCACCACCACCTCATCAGCTGACACCCCGGTCTCCTACCCGTGTAGACCACCCCCTGTCTCCCTGCAGGGTATGTCCTCTGTCATGCACGAGGTCGACCCCCGGTCCTCTAGCATCGTGGCACTGCGTATGAGGGCGAAGGAGCACATGGAGAACTTGAGTGGGATGGGAGGGTTCATGGCGCTACATCAGCGACAGGTGGGCCTTCATGCGCAGTCCGCACAACACTGACCTTAATATGTTATACAGGTGTCATGAGAGAATCACATATAGAGAAAGGTTGTTATTAAGCTCCCAGAAAACTCATCATGCTCATCCTGTACTGGATTAATGTTGGGACAGCGTCGCAGACAATAGCCCAACATTAAACTAACACCGGGTCAAAATCAAGGCGGGTGTAGTTACTATGCTAATGAGGGGTGAAATTACATGAATTCTGCACCATTTGCTGATGGTTCAAGTCATGAAACTATGTAGGCCTACATTGTGCACTGCTGGCGTTAATACGTTAGAAAGGTGTCTGAGCTGTCTACATTGTGAGGCGTTAACACGTTAAGTCGTGAACTGTGTACAATTACCTGATTACCTTGCTGCTGAAACTTGTAAAATTACATCACCTGATCTTGTTTTTCAACTGGTAATGTCACAAAAACTGACACTGAACACGCACGAATGACGGTTTGTACATGAGTGACACCCTCAAAGTATAGGAACAACATCTGCGCAACTGTGATGTTCAGACGATTTCCAGGTATGGTAAATTACGTACTTTTCGCAGCACTGAAGTCGCAACTTGTTGGACAACTGAACAGTGTACCCATCCCAGCAAACACGAGACGTTGACCCACTATTGATTCAATGTTGTGTCAACGTCGAAGGATCAGCACACCTAACCCCGCAGAAACCAGTAGACATGACAAACCAATAAAGAAGAACCGTGCTGGTATCTGTGGTGCTGGGCCAACATTACACCAACATTGGTTGAATATCAGCAAAAATAAGTCACATAGTACTCACAGCCTGTAAGCTGGTACCGGTAACCATCCTGACCCAGCCAACACGACACGTTAAAACAATGATGTTTTAAAGCTGGCCCAACGTCTGCGACGCTGGCCCAACATTAAAACATCATTGTTTCAACGTGTCGTGTTTGCTGGGGACATACTTCCGGTATGAAATACGATGGTAGACCTCACCAGGTGACGCATTGCACACAACTCCTCTCTGCTATAATGCTATACAAGACATTCCGTTCTGTTCATTGACCCAGAATGAGTGCCAATTATGAGACCCTCACAATGACAAAAACAATGACACTCATATTAGGTTATGTGTAATAAAACGTCAAGTGCTAACTGATTTTATAATGTATTGCAATGTCCCATACCTTCTTGTTATGAATAATACATCTGGATTTTTATCCGATACAGATCAAAGCAATAACAATAAATACTAGACATAAACTAATATTTTCTTATAATTATATGTCTTGCAATGGTTCAAACTTAGTATACCTAATTCACAGTTAACTGATTTTAGCATTGTGTATACAGAGTTCAATGATACAAGTAAGATTAGCCACCGCATCTATTGTATAGTGTTATTGATTTGTACAAAATAGCCGATCTAACGTTTACGTGGTATTGAAACAATAAAGCTAAGCAAATTTAAAAGCGAATCAAACTTTATGCATCCATTATTGTTAATTTAATTCATTGTTATTAATTTAATTTACGGTACCGGTAATTATTGTTTTAACCCTTTTCTCGCCAAGTTATCTTATTTAAATTTTCACCCACTTGCTGTTGTCTTTCGCTGTCGCGACCCACAACTTCAAGTTCTGTTTATTTTTGAGACCAAACATTTGCAAATCGTGATGTTTAAACGTTCGTTCCCAAAGCCAAAGCGATTATTGTCATGCTTAGATCTTAAAGGGTTGATTCATGGTAGGTCTACATGTGTATGATGTAAGTTTAGCCCTTTACCTGCTGAATTATCTTATTTTAATTTTTACCCACTTGAAGTTGCTTTTTGCTGACGCGACAAATAACTTCAAGTGGGTGAAAATTACTCATATTTGTGTAATTTCAGACCAAAAATTTGCAGTTCCTGTTGATTGAACATCAATTTATATTAAATATCACAAAAATCGTCGTTTGGCATGATAAAAGTATTAAAATCGTTTATAAACGTGAAAAGAATAAACATCAAAATAACGTTTTAGCTGTATCAATCTGAATCTTTTACCGCTAAACACGACACCAGCTGTTTTTAATCGGTTTATTAGCCGATCAAATTACTGATATTGGCGATGAAATTGCTTGCAAATGTTTGTTCTCAAATTTGATCAACAAATACGTATAAATTAGATGACTCATCGACTTATCCCTTTAAGGGTTGAATAGCATAATGCTAGGATAAATTTGGGCTTTATATTTCCTATAATAGTACGTCCCCTTTAAAAGAAAACCATTATTTTACTGAAATAGAAGTGAATGGGCGCGACTTGTTGTTCTTTACATAATGTTATTATCATCTCTAGCGCACAATAGGTATATTGCTTATTAGCCGATCACATTGTCATCGTAGTTATGTTTATATTTTTTTAATCAGAATCATACATGGTCTGCTAGAATTATTAATGACTTGATCAATAGTAGCCCAATCACAAAAAATGTACTGCAGCCCATACAATTAATCAGTTCAAAATACACCTTTCTCAATAACAACACGCCACACAGTGAGCAGCGCCGCACTATTTTAATCAGACAAACTGTTCACGCGCAAACTCGTGCAAGCAGTCTAAATTTATATGTTGCCGGTTAAATAATTGTTTCCGAGAATCAAATGTGTGTTTAGACATCAAGGTCGGCAAATGTTTGGTCTTAACTTGAACAAAGATGGGTAATTTTCACCCACCTGAAGTTGTGGGTCGCGGTAGCGAGACACAACTTCAAGTGGGTGAAAATTTAAAGAAGATAACTTAGCGGGAAAAGTGTTAATCCAACAAGCACGAGACATGGATCAGATGTTGGGCCATTGATTCAACTTCGCAGTCACGTCTTGTGGTTGTCTCAAAGCTATCGGCAAAAAAAGAGCTGAATCATAAATGATGTCTATACGTAATTTAAGAAAAAATGCAAATATGTACATGTCAAATCAAGTTTATATTATAGAAGAAATCATGTTACTGATGAACAGAAGGACAAGCTGAATTTTCTTGTTTTTTATGTTTATTTATTTGTATTGTTTGTAAGATGTTTTTTTATATATTGTACCGGTATGTCGTTCCATGCCAGTCGGTGCCCCCCCCCCCATGTTGATGTATACACCCCTCCTTGTCCTTGGTTAGTGCTTTCATTATGATCTCACTGCTTGTCATAACGTATGTTGCCATGTTATAATTATATTATATCAACACAATTATTGTATATCGTTATATAAATAAATATACCCCCACTTGCAAACTGTCTTGTTTGTTATTATTATTATCATGTACACGTTTGAAAGTGAGGTGCAATGCATTCATTAATTCTCTCCGCGTGGGGACCGTCTTTATGCGTCAGAATCTGACGTCTGTACTGAAAGGTATTCAAATGAAGCAGAAAGAACGAACTAAGACTTTTATGATGATTTCAAATTGAAAAAACCCTTTGGTCTCCATGGTTCATACAAAAAATATTTGGGCGTTGTAAGGGTTAATGTAGAGATCGCTATGCGTGTAGTGTTGTTTTTAAAGAGACCTGTTATATATTTGTTTGTATTAACTCGGTACCAGTCTAAACACGAAATGTTTCCCCTGCCTATTGTTTGATTGGTGTTGATGTTGTCCGATTATTAAACCAGCATTGGGTAAATTGAGTGAATGTCTTTTGCTTGCTGGGAACGTAAGCTATGAAGATGGTGTTCTAGGAGCGTATGCTAATTCCACTCCATCGCTAAGCACGACTGTATAATCATTTTTACTCAGCAAGCTAAAACTTAAATCACAGTTATTGAGAATAAAATGAATGCCTAACCAGCAAAATTTGCAAATTATTGGTCTCAAATTAAACAAATATGAGTAACTTTTAATCATTTACAGTTGTGGTTCGCGGTAGCGAGACACAACTTACACAAAATTTCAATAAAATAGAAGGGATAAAGTGCTAATCACGTCTATAGCCGTTTTCAGCCTTGTTATTTGTCCTTCAAAGAAGACAATTTAAAGAAAAATTGGTATTGAATTTGAAAGATTGACATGTTTTGATTTAAATTATACATTATCTAAGTAATATTTTTAACCACTTGAGGTTGTGGGTCGCGATAGCGAGACAGAACGTCAAAGGGGATAAATTTTAAACTCTATAATTCAGCACTTCAACGGTTAAACAATAATACTAGAAAACTGTGCACAATGGTTCTTTTTTGTGCGTAAAATAACAGAGCAGATACAGAAATATATGCCGCATAACAAACACATGTTCTAACTTAGCTAAAACGTATTTTTTCTCGTATTATGATTTAGATGACTTGCTCAGGATGCCAGCTAGTGTGTAGGATTGTGCCTGCCATCTCTGAATTGCAAATCACATAGGACAACAACTTCTTTGGTGGCATTGCAAACGGAGATCACCATAGGCAACAATACCATGTATCCCATAGATTTGACACTTTATACGGAGAATGACAATACCATGATTGCTCTATGCAGCGCCCAGGCGCCAATTTGAGCACATTTATTATTCAGCGTTTAAGGCGCATAGTTGTCTAAAAACGAGAAGAAATACAACCATAAAATAGTTCTTTGCCATAGTTCACAATTCTAATTTTCTCTTGTTTCTATATAACCATTGCTGATCGATAAAATTAATGTGAAGTCCATCAAATGTGAAATTTCTGCTTAATATGCAATTTCAAATTAAGTCTTAACACAGCGTATAGAAGTCCCAAGTATTTTTTACGACTTGATGGGAAAATCGCTGTATAAATCTACTGAGGCGGCGAGTTGTAAATGAAACTGATATTAATTACACCTTTCCATGATCGGCCCTGACAAAATGTTTTGATAATGAGAAGACATGGATCAGGTCTGGATAGTCTGATAACACACCAGCAAACATTAGACGTTTACCAAATGTTGGTTTCATGTTGGCTGCGTTCTCATTGGGTGCTGTCCCCGACAGGATGGTGCTGCGTCTTTATGGGGTGCGGACTACGACAGGATAGTAGTGCGTCCTCCTTTGGTGCCGACTCCAGAAGGATGGTGCTGCATCCTCCTTTCATGCTGACTATAGCAGGATGGTGCTGCGTCCTCGGTGGGTGTTGACTCCGGCATGATGGTGCTAATTCCTCCTTGGATGCGGATTCCGACAGGATGGTGCTGCGTTCTCCTTAGGTGCTAGCCCCAGGAGGATAGTGCTGCGTCCTGTTTGGGTGCTAAATCCGGCTGGATGGTGCTGCGTCCTACTTGGGTGCTGACTCCGACAGGATGGTACTGCGTTCTCTTACATGGGGTGCTGCTCCAGGACTCCAGCAGGATGGTGCTGCGTCCCCCCGGGTGATGATTCCAGCAGGATGGTGCTGCGTTCTCTCACATGGGGTGCTGCTCCAGGACTCCAGCAGGATGGTGCTGCGTCCCCCTGAGTGATGACTTCAGCAGGATGGTGCTGCGTCCTACTTGGGTGCTGACTCCGACAGGATGGTACTGCGTTCTCTTACATGGGGTGCTGACTCCAGGACTCCAGCAGGATGGTGCTGCGTCCCCCTGAGTGATGACTCCAGCAGGATGGTGCTGCGTTCTCTTATATGGGGTGCTGACTCCAGGACTCCAGCAGGATGGTGCTGCGTCCCCCTGAGTGATGACTTCAGCAGGATGGTGCTACGTCCTACTTGGGTGCTGACTCCGACAGAATGGTACTGCGTTCTCTTACATGGGGTGCTGCTCCAGGACTCCAGCAGGATGGTGCTGCGTCCCCCCGGGTGATGACTCCAGCAGGATGGTGCTGCGTTCTCTCACATGGGGTGCTGCTCCAGGACTCCAGCAGGATGGTGCTGCGTCCCCCTGAGTGATGACTCCAGCAGGATGGTGCTGCGTTCTCTTATATGGGGTGCTGCTCCAGGACTCCAGCAGGATGGTGCTGCGTCCCCCTGAGTGATGACTTCAGCAGGATGGTGCTGCGTCCTACTTGGGTGCTGACTCCGACAGGATGGTACTGCGTTCTCTTACATGGGGTGCTGACTCCAGGACTCCAGCAGGATGGTGCTGCGTCCCTCTGGGTGATGACTCCAGCAGGATGGTGCTGCGTCCCTCTGGGTGATGACTCCAGCAAGATGGGGCTTCGTCCTCTTGCATGGTGTGCTGACTCCAGCAGGATGGTGCTGCATCCTCCTTTCATGTTGACTAAAGCAGGATAGTGCTGCGTCTTCCCTGGGTGCTGACTCCAGAAGGACGGTGTTGCGTCCTCCTGCATGAGATGCTGACTCCAACAGGATGGTGCCGCGTCTTCCTTGGGTGCTGACTCCAGCAGGATGGCGCTGCGTCCTCCTTTCATGTTGACTAAAGCAGGATAGTGCTGCGTCTTCCCTGGGTGCTGACTCCAGAAGGACGGTGCTGCGTCCTCCTGCATGGGATGCTGACTCCAACAGGATGGTGCCGCGTCTTCCTTGGGTGCTAACTCCAGCAGGATGGCGCTGCGTCCTCCTTTCATGTTGACTAAAGCAGGATGGTGCTGCGTCCTTGTTGGGTGTTGACTACGGCATGATGGTGCTAATTCCTCCTTGGAAGCTGACTCTGGCATGATGGTGCTGCGTCCACCTTGGGTGCTAGCTCCAAATTGATGGTGCTGCGTCCTCCTTTCATGCTGACTCAAGCAGATTGGTGCTGCATCCTTCTTGGGTGCTGACTCCGACAGTATGGTGCTGCGGTTTCCTAAGTTGCTGACTTCGGCATGTTTCTCATGTTTGGTCATTATTGACAATGCGTTTATTAGCAACATATTTAATTTTTGTAATCTTTTCGTTTTTAAACATTGGGAAAAAAACGAACATTTTCATACGCTGCAGGTCAGTAGGCTACGCTAATGACTAATTTTCGATTATATCCCATATACACACGACACTTGACGAGCATTTCTCAGTATATCTCTGTAGCTGATTCATAGGTGATTATTACTACTGTTTGATTTTGGTAATTTGTAAGGCTTTTGCAGCGTTATATTTTTTTATTAGCATGATTATGTAAAAATATATTTTTACAAACTAGCATAGTCTGAGATTAACATCATTCAAATCTATTTCCAATTATAAAAGCACAACTTATTTTAACTTGATAAATGGGCAGATGATTGATCCGTACGTACTAACGAATAAGGCGTTGTTGCTTAGATAATGATGTCTAAACCTATCTTAACAACTATGTGCATCTTTTCAATGCAGTTTTTTTCAGACTTGGTATCAGCAAAGATTTTGTACAATAAGATGGTCGACTTCCAAATTTCACCATACAAATGCGTGTTATACATTATCTAGTGGTGCCACCTATCGACGGGGGTTAGAACTACGATTCGTCAAGTAAATAATCATATAAAACAAGTGAGAGTAAGAATTTAACCGTCAAATATACAATAATATTTTTTCATATTTTACAGTTTACACCATATCTTTGCAATATTTAATTTAATCACTAATTGAGCAGATAAGTCATCTTATAATAAAATAGAATTTAAACTGAGATTCAACTGTCTTTATTCCAGTAACAATAGAGCGATGTGCACAACGTACACACATATCTTGGTACAGAGCGGGAACGGGTTTAAAACCATCATTACCAATGCAGAATATCCAGCAAGTTTGGCCACTGGTATTATTCATCCTGCTCACAAGAAAGCTGAACATAACGTGCCCGATAACTACAGGAAAGTTACAGTAATGCCATGCATTGGGAAATTATTTGACTCTGTACTTAATAACAGATTGTCTTTTAAAAATGATGTATGTAATGATAATGATCCCTTTCAAGCCAACTTTAAAAGTAACTCCCGGACAACTGATAATATATTTATACTATGTGCCATTATAGATAAACAAAGGTGTCTTTCAAAGCCCCTGTATACATGTTTTGTTGATTTTACAAAAGCATTTGACTATATTGACAGGTCAGCACTGTACTATAAATTACTGAGCAGAGGAATAGACGGCATTTTTTCAAATGTAATAAATATTATATTTTCTAAAGCTGAGTGCCATGTAAAATGGGATTCGTGCATCAGCGAGATACTAAAAAGCGAATTTGGTGTCCTGCAAGGTTGTATGCCCAAAAATATTTACAGAATTTCTAAAGGATATATCCAAATCATTTGATCAAGGTCAGGGTATCCCCATAGACACTTTATTAATTGTATTACTATACTTGTTATTTGCAGACAATCTTGTCTGTGGCATATAATAGTCAGCATTCCTAAAACAAAAGTTCTCATATTTAACAAACGCTATACGTCAGAATGTGACAACTTTTACTATGGTGATAGCGTAATAGAAAAAGCTGAAAAATATAAATATCTTGGTGTTGTATATAGGGCGGGGCCCTAGGGTAGTGGTTAGCACCTCTGTCTTTCACGCCAGAGCTCGGGGTTCGGTTTAAGGTCTCGGCGGTTTGAAAGAAACAAAAAAAATGTTTCTTCCCCATCCACGTGTGAAAGTCAGTATTGTGGGGAGCCTCCGTGACCGAAAGGTAGCGTGCTCGGCCTCAGACCGCCAGGGCTCAAATTTCAAATCCTGTGTCTGGAGGACAGTGTCATCTCAATCATCTCACCATCCTCAGGAGGTTATCCTGGCCCAGTTTAGCCTATATGTGCACAAAAGTGGCCTAAAGCCCGATTCATTTCATTTCATGGTGTTGTATATAGTACTAAATATCCTAAGAATGTATTGAAAGAAACGTTCCTTCATCTCACTTCCCAAGCTGGTAAAGCAGTTTTTTTCTCTACACAAGCAATCTCGTCCCGTAGTCGGTAAATTGTGACCTGTTATTGCGTTCAAGGTTTTAGATTGTCAAATACTGCCCATATTAGAGTATGCAAGTGATATATGATATACCGGTGATAGTGTTAATGATTTGGAAAAAATACATCTAAAATTTATTAAATCAACTCTGGGTGCTAGAAAGCAAACACCCACTCCCGTAATATATGGCAACACAGGACGGTTTCCATTGATCATCAGGCGGCATATTAAAGCTGTAAAATATTGGTGCAGAATTCTGGACCTACCACAGAACCGCCCTGTCAGAAATGCCTACAATGTGCTACTAGAGCTAGATGGCACTGGATTCACAAACTGGTGCTCGCGTATTCGGTCTGTCCTTGAACTAACCGGGCTATATCAAGCTTGGGAAACGCAGCACATTGACAATACAAAAAAATTCATGCGTTCTTTGAAAGATTCAATAGTTAGAATATTTACACAGCGGTGGTGACAAGATATCGAGAGTTCAAGTAAGCTGCGCACATATTCATTAGTAAAAAAATATTTGTGTGTGGAACCATACATCTTAAATATAAAGTGGAACCACCACATAACAGCAATGACGAGATATCGAATGAGCTCACATGATTTGAAAATAGAGAGAGGACGATACAATAATCCAATAACTCCAATAATCCAATAAACTAACGAATATGCACAAAGTGTGAATCAAATGAAATTGACGACGAAATACATCCTCTTCTCCACTGTAATGCTATGAACAATGCACGCGAAATCTTGCTTGATTCTGTAGCCGCAATTATCAATATACAACCAACAAATGATATGTTTCTACGAATTATGACATCTAGAGACATAACAGTGGTTAAGTCACTAGCAAAATTTATCTATGGTTGTTTTAAACAAATTAAGGGTTTGAAATACTGAGTATAACAAATGTAAATTCATATTCAAGCTAAAATATGTTGTATGAGTGTCATGTGTTGTGTGACTGGCATAAAAAAATATTATCATGATTATGTGTCATTATTATTGTTATAACGTTACCTTTTTATTTAGAACAATCACAAGTCACCTGTCGCTATAATATCGATATTATCATGCCTTAATGATCTTACTTGGGTATTAGCACATATCAGGACGGCTGTTGCTTTGGGATCTTATTATTTGGCTTTTTAGGGCCGGTTAGGGACGTTTCCGTCGCCTTTGTTATCAGACGAGGACGAGGTGGGGCTTTATGGAGGATTTCAGAGTTGCTAAGTCAACTGATTTTCTCTATGAGGTCGGGAATATTTTTATTCGATTGTAACTCCGAGTATGTGGTACTAACTTGGTCGTGATTGAAATGGTATGAATTAAACAATATAGTGAATTAAAATAAGCTCTAATGCTTTTTGTTGTGTGAGGGCCATGTCCTGTGTGAATGGTGCACACAATTCTTATCTGCCATTATTACTGTTATTACCTTGTTAAGTTTGCACCAATAGTTAATATCAGGGAATCTTCGGGCTCATAGCGACTGTGCTTGCATGGTCACATGGCTCGGAGCTACCTGTTTCGCGGATTGCCACATTTATTGTACTTGCATGATATTATATTTGTTTTTTTTAAATACCAGATAATTTTTACCATTGTCTTATTGCATACTCTAGTTACTGTAGTATATTAATGCTCTTGTATATATTTTAGGTTTCTACGCTTTCCAGAGTATCTTTTTTGCTACTATATATAATTCGTATGTTATACATAGTAGCTATTTTATCTCTGGTTTTGTTGCGGGAAACAAAATAATAGACCCTATGTTATCTTTGCAATGCCTTTTAATCTTATTTCATGTAGTAGTCATTTATATTATCGTAATACCCAGTGTTTTTTATGGCAATGCCAGTTACCATGATTTTAGCTATGCATGTCGTACTATGTATATTGTCATTATGATTTTAACAAATTAACAATCTTGTATATAGATGTACATATCTCTCTTATTTCTACGACAAATAAGTCTGGATTGATTTGCTTTCTGTCAATAAAATATATGTCTGTCTGTCTGGTATGAAAGGCTTTTTATTCTAAATTGGCATAGGCCTATAAGTGATTTTTAAGTTTGTATTATGTCCTCACTAATTTCAATATAGCAGACAACATGAGGTATAGGGCTACAACCCAGCGAGCACAAAACATTTTTTAACATGTAAAAAAGTCATATGAAAATGTTTTGCAACATTAAAACGTCGGTCAACGGAATATTATAAAACATTGAAAAGTGATATTATGCTAAACATTTAATAAAAACATTTTTAATAATGTTTTTGAAAATGCATTTTTATCATGAAATGGAAATATTATAAAAATGTTTTTGAAACGTTTTTAAATGATGTTTTTGAATAATATTTTTAATTAATGTTTTATAATATTCTGTTGACACGACGTTTAAATGTTTAAAAACCATTTCGTCTAACATTTTCTAAATATCATTTAAATGTTTTGTGTTTGCTGGGAAAGGCCTTGGAATAGTGTTTCCTGTAAATAACCATACTGTCCAAGAGTGTGATTTTCGAATGTGCACTTTTTGTTGAAGCGATAGTTCTCCTTGCTATCATCAGACAGAATAACTCCACGCACAACCATTATTATAATTTAAAGAGTAACTCTAATGTATCAATTAAAAGCCAGACACAAGTCATTATGATTGAAATGTTTATTTGAAATGTGTGGAATATCATACTTGGGTCAGGTTTTGTTTCTGTGATCGCAACCTTGGCATTTCATTTTCGTTTCTTCCACTTTTAATAATATCAAGATGATTATTTGAGCTAACGTCACAAAATAATAAATCAATAAGAATGACTGGTATGAGTAATATACCTAACTTTATCGTTGGCTGTCATAAATAATTATGAGTTTAGCATTTTTACATTCGATGCAGTTGATTGTACATTGCGTCGAGAGATAAGGTCTTTAGCAGAGAGGGTTGTTGGATGGAGCATCATTAAGCCTTTTTCTTTGAAATGTGGCCAAAAGCATCTAATTACATAAAGGATTATTTCTGGACATTCTTTTTATATTAGAACCATTGACAAACCCTGTCATAAAAAACATAACAAGTCTACATAGATCCGCGTTTTTTATATACCCCCCCCCCCGCCCCACAGCCTTTAAATTTTACACTCGGAATTGTTTCATAAAGGCTGCGTTCAAAAGGTTTATTGAACTTGTAAAAAATTAATAAATATATATTACAATAATGAAAAATTATTTATTGCATGCGAATAATATTATAATCCGCTTATCTGTAACATTTCATAGCTGTAATTTTTAATAAGTATAAGGGAAACAGTTGGGAGCAATTAAATACGATGTGCTTGCTTCATTTAATAAGATCAAACCATTGGATAATCATTTCACATTTGCTGTATAACTTGCATAATTCATATTCTCTTCACACGTCACATGCATCTTTCTGCTATGAAAAGCCAAAAGGCAGTAACAGCGCACTTGAAAAATCAGCAGTTACTGCTTGTTGGCTTTGTACGGCCGTGCGACTAATCTCACGTGTCCGGTTGACCTGTGCAGTGTGCTGTCGTAGCCTGTAGATTAATACTGATATGAAACAAAATGGAGGCTGCAGTTCAAAGGCTTGGACAAATTGGCGAGTTTCTGGTCCATTAGGCAGGTTCTCATGGCGTATTAACTATTGTTGCCAGACAAAGATAGAGGGCCCGTCACTTCTTAAGTCAATTAGCCGTACCAGCATCTGTTGTCGCTCCTAGGCCTGGTCACCCGGATGACGAGCAGGACGCATGCGCCGCTGCCTGGTCACCCCGATGCACAAACAGTGACGCAGATGGCCACACAATGCCACATAGCGGTAGTCAAATACAGGTAATTAGCACTCTCTGTCACCCTCTTAATTCTAAATTATACAGAGTTTCATAAAGATCTTCGATTCTCAGAAACCATACTGGTTTTATTTTATATAATCAACATGAGAGGATACATAATTTTGTCGAAACCAAGAAGATTAACCATGCTGGCGCAAGACCTTCCCCTGTGGAAACTCCTTGGTTGAACAATTTATAGCAAACACGAGACACTGAACCAATGTTGGATTAATGCTGGGCCAGCATTAAGTTTCTCATATTTACTCACTGTTAACATTGAGTTTCCAATATGAGCAGGTATTGTGTAATCGCTTACACGTCTGACTGGTTCTCTGAACGATGCATGCTGTCGTATTAAGCCTATTGATCGTACAGTTAGTTTGATAGCAGCAGCAAGAGCTATTTCAGTTTCTGCAACAGGAAGGTGCCATATTTTGGGGACTGAGGCCCCATACAATGATAATTTTTTTGATATTAAAAAATAAAAACTAATAAATAAGTAATAATTACAATATTAAAAAAACGATTTGTTTTTAATACGCAACGTAATTATCGATGGTGATTGTTGTATCTCGACACACTAAATTGATTACATTGACTATTATTGATATTACGTTGACAAGTTTTCACAGACCAATCATGAAAACCGGGATTTATTCCGGGACAGCTGGGAGTATTTCAACGACATTTGTCGACAATATCAAAGATACCTTATAGCCCGACGACATCTATATGAAAAACGCAAAATTGACTTATTAAAAAAATCACACTCTAGAAGCACACAAAATAATGTGAGGGTATTATTTAATATAATGTTAGCAGGTTTTGCACTTTCGATGTAGCTATATTTATTGTGTTTCCCTTGTGATTAAAAAGACGTATCTGTTACTTTGCAAATAGACAGATATATCTATTTTATTACAATGTGCGATATATTATGATATATTACGTTATAATATATTCCTATAGCAAATTGTTACACTCGAGCCGAAATATTAACTTTTGTTTGATGCCCCTCTTAGTCTTCAGGGGGTACTGGGATGATTGCTAGTAGTAGTACTTTTCGCCCCCATCCGGGGAGGGTCATTAGGGATCTGTTTCGTCTGTTGGATGCTGTTACGGCATTGTACGGAAGCACTAGTCTACAGCAATCATCCAAGGGCAGCTGCAGCCTCCTCGTATCTGGCTATAATCTTCGGGCGGATTGCCAGTGGCGTACCCTGGTTCCTCCGCTCAACAGCGGAGCCAATGCAGCACCCGCATTAGTGCTGGCGCTGATGTAGGCTGTGGTAGCCTTAAATAACCGGCAATAGCGTGTTTGACATTAGGTCTCTCACGTGGGATGAATGGAGTTACCCAGAGGGAGTGATCCTTCCTATTGTTACTCTGGGGACTATCCGACCCGAGGATAGCGGAGCTGCGCAAAATGCCAAAGAGTTTCATCATTAAATTGTACAGCGAAACTCAAGTCTCCGGCCGTCTGGGCATGTCTGGGGGTATATCCCCTAGACATGCCCAGAACCCCTTATCGGGCGAGCGAAGGAAAACGCTCTCAATAACCCACCATGCCCTATCGCCCCACCCTCACATCATCATCTGTACATCATTCATCTCATTAATGGATTACAACGTTTTTATCGTATTATAATGTCACTTAAAAGACCTTTTGTGCCGAAAAGTGACGTAAAGCAATGATTTACTACTACTACTTAGTCTTCAGCAAGTTCTGGTTTCACCACAGGAAGGCGCTGTTCAACCCTTACAGCGCAGGGATCGACTTTAGACATCAGAATCTGAAGTCTATCTATAGACGTCAGATTTTGACGTCTAAAGTCGATTTGGTATCTTAACATCCAGATTCTGCCAATGCAACACTCACTGCAAATGCCACATTGCTGACCATGTCTGCGGTGTGCTCAGTTCTCAGTTCAGGCTGCTGATTCCAATTTAATTACCCTAAAAGTGGACATCCCACCCCGCTTCTGAGGGATAAGGATAAACAATATAGAAGGGGTGGGATACAGATACAGACGTTAGCTCAGCGATGGGCCGGTGTTTCATGACGCCGGCCCAGCACTGTGACAACGCCGTGGGATGAACGAAAAATTGTGGTTAGTCTTTCACGCGGTTAATGCTCCGTTGTTACGGGATACAGGGGCTGTTAATTTAGTTACAGCTTGTAAGTAAATATGCTTGTCATATGTCACAAGCTGAACAATGAGCATGTGATTCCTGTAACAGTAGGCCTGAGCTTCAGCCCCATTAACGTTATCCTCATATGTCTAATTCCACTGATATATTTAAAAAAAACGTTTTTATTTTCTTTGAAATGCCGCACGAACGGTGTTCTTATCCCAAGGGACACTATGGGTAATTCTAATTTAATAACCTTAATATAAATACACAAAGTTGACGTGATGTTTTTTTTGCCAGGGGGTGTATAAAATGAAGAATGTTCTACAAATCAGACCAAAATATATTTAGCTTCCACATGTTCTCTTATTTGAAGAAAATTACGAAAAGTTGTTGAACAGCATAAACTATGCTATTTAAGGTCTCA
>OZ024908.1:42207920-42342920 GCA_964017125.1 Flabesymbios commensalis | reverse complement strand
TCATTTACTCACTCACTCACTCACTCACTCACTCACTCACTCACTCACTCACTCACTCACTCACTCACTCACTCACTCACTCACTCACTCACTCACTCACTCACTCACTCACTCACTCACTCACTCACTCACTCACTCACTCACTCACTCACTCACTCACTCACTCACTCACTCACTCACTCACTCACTCACTCACTCACTCACTCACTCACTCACTCACTCACTCACTCACTCACTCACTCACTCACTCACTCACTCACTCGTTCGTTTGTTTGTTTGTTTGTTTGTTTGTTTGTTTGTTTGTTTGTTTGTTTGTTTGTTTGTTTGTTTGTTTGTTTGTTTGTTTGTTTGTTTGTTTGTTTGTTTGTTTGTTTGTTTGTTTGTTTGTTTGTTTACTTGTTTGTTTGTTTGTTTGTTTGTCAGCAGGATTACTTACAAAGCAATGAACGGTTTGCATAAAACTTCTACATTTTTGGGGTGATACACATTACGATACAGATCCAGTATCCGGATTACAATCTGGATCCAGCATTTTTTATTGTATGTCTCGGAACAATCTGTTAACTTTTGGGGATGATCCAGATTACGATCCGGCATCCGGCGTACGGATCCAATACAGAATTACTTTGTTAGGAGGATTCTGTGGCGGCAGTGACCTTATGTTGTACAGCGGAGGTTTGTAGTTTCTGACTGTCTAGTTGGGAATTATATGTTTGTTTAAAAGCCAAGTTTTACAAATGTTTGGTCTCAAATAATTAAATGATTATGAGTAATTTCACTCACTTGAAGTTATGAGTCTGGTGGCGGCAGCAAGACACAACATCAAGTGGGTAGAAATTTTAATTAAATATCTTAGAGGGAAAGGGGATAATACCACGGTAATTATATTACATACAGTATCCGTTCACAAGTGATACGGTTGCAAGGGTAAATTTGAAAAATCTAGATACTGACTCCACTATATGCCAGCCCAGCAAACACAAAACATTTGTATAACATTTATGCAACGCCGGCCCAACGTCTTCGACGTTGGTCCAACATTGTATACATGTTATACAAATGTTTTGTGTTTCTTGGGAGGGCACCTCTCATATTTCTTGTGTTATTACATTTGTCATAATGGAGGACGAGACATAAGTTTAGACATGACATTCGGCTGATTTGAAATTTGACCGTTGGTGACGCTGCGCACTTACCGGATGCGGTGTATCGTGTTACTTCCGGTGACAATAAGTCACGTGATATTGAATGATCAGGTCGTAGAGGTAAGCTGACCAACAAATCCATCAACAATACACATGAATGATTAACCATTAATGTATCGATGCCAGAAGTACATGACCCTTTGGCCTCTTACAGATACAGCAAATAAATCATAACGACGTCAAACAAGGTGTGCGGTAAGTTACAAATGTAATATCACGTGGGTTATTTGACGTATTTAACGTATTTTATATCTTGTATTTGACGATGATCTTTTCTCCAAAGATGTGCACATATAATAATATATTTATTTATCAATGTTTAACATGTCTTTAAATAGATTGATTTGTTTGTTTGCACAGGATACAATTATTGTTGACACTCAGAACTTGTTGATAATTAAAAATGAAAAAATTCTGTTTTTAACAGTAATAACAGGCTTATATGGCGATTATTCACCTGCCAGTGCGGGTGATTAATTTTGAACATTTTAGGACGGATGTTGTAGTTTCCATTCAATAGTACATATAGCTACTGCATAGAACGTAAATTATATATCACACCCCAGATAAAATAATTAAGGTACTAACTCAAGAAACGGTGATATTATAAATGCAATTGATTTTTATATAATTATTATTATTATTATTATAATTATTATTATTATACAGCTGGTATATTTTATTTTCCCCATAATATCAGTTATATCGGGTAGTTCAATTTATATTGTTTTGATGACCAATTCTATGCAAGCGCCAACATAAATTTATATTACATTTTTTTAAGACTACTTTATCAAATACAATTTGTTGCAATGGGAAGTATTTTTTCAACGGGTGCAAAGAGCTCGAGGAAACTTACTTTTTGTAAGAAAGGGGGCATACACTTGATATATTATCTGTACATATACATAATTATAGATCAACATGTACATAAACAGCTGCCTGATTAAGTGATAGCTAACCACAGGTGGCAGTGCATATCGTTATCAGTTAGATTTCGTTTCGATAAGTGGGTGCAAGATATTGTGGATGAAAAATGATTAATAAAATATTTTGGTTTGATAACCAAAATGGCAAGAAGCGTCCCTCACTGTAATTAACTAAATTCTAAACAATATATCTTTATTCATGATCAAAATACACGGCGGCTGTATTCGCTGAAAAGCCAAATTAATAAACAGAAATACACCACGCATATATTTTAGTTTCCAGGGAGGCAACCAGGAAAAAAATGACCAATTACTTAACCCTTTGAGTGCGGGCGACGCTTTTAAGCGCATTCATACTGTTTTTCCACAACTAAAATTTGACAGAAATTGAACAAATATGCATGTATAAATCTTGAGTAAAGCCCCCATTGTGAAATTTAGCAGGTTTAATTTTTAAGTGAGGAGGTATTTTCCTTTCATTTGAAGTTGGCAATTGCGTGAGCAATGCCAACTTCAAATGAAAGGAAAATGTTAAGTAATAATGAAACACTTAAAGAGTTAAGTAATTTATAGTTAATGAAACACGCTTTCCTGACGCATCACAGCTGCATGCCTGGGCGAGCTGTAAACTGTCAGCCACGCACGAAAGTAATGCCTCGTGATCCAGACGTCAAAATAGACCTCTATAATGCCAGTCACAATCAAGGAATTAGTGGGATCCCTGCAAAGCTGGCGGCTCAGCGTTGGCACGATTCCGGTCCAACGTCTGCGATGTGCTGCTCTCTTCCCAGCAAACACGAGACGTTGAACCAATGTTAATTTAATGTTGGGCCAGCGTCGTAGACGGAGGACCAACATTAAATCGACATTGGTTCCATGTCTCGTGTTTGCTGGGTAATTGCGATGCCGCCTGCAGAAAATCCGTTCCAGAGACTAATAAAACAAAGGCAATGCTAGCGCGCTGTCGGACAAGGCCGATTGCACCTTTCGCAACTCACCTACCGTCATCTGATGAACATTTCACCAGCGGAACCCCACCCTGGAACAGGCGGCGTTCTTAATCCGGCGCACGGAACAGCAGACGCGAGGGCCTGGGAGAAACTCTGCCAGTGTAAGTCGGTCAGCGAGTGACAGCCCAGAAAACCAGTAATTGAATTAAACACAACTTGCGTGCTTCATTAGACCACAATAGCGCCGTGTTGTTACTCTACAAGACAGGAAATTGCATGAAGACGAACCAGTCCTGCCTCCCGCCGAAGATCTGAGGGCCGCCCGATGCTGTGCGGATGCCGGCCCGACGTCACAGACGTCGGGCCGGCGTCCGGACAGCGTCGGGCGGCACCACAGCACGGAGTGACTTTTAATTTCCACCGCCGTCTGCGCGGTTGACGTCTCTCTCGTCCGCCATGCCAGCAGCCTTCCTCTGGCAATCACTCTCTTTATTCTGCAATCATCTTCTGCCACCGTGAGTCTCACGCGAGCAGGTAACGTCGGATCAGCGTCAGGCTGGCGTCTCGGACGCTGGCAGGACGTAGGGCCGACGACTCTGGCCGACCCCGTTTTGTCGCTCTCTCTACCTGGTCATCCGTCGCTTTCGTTTCATACAGCAACTGACGTGGCCTACATCTGAGGATGACAAGGAAGAGCTGAGGCGATGTCTCTAGCACAGCAGAAGTATTGTTCTCTGTGATTGACTAAACGTTGCTGACAAATGCAACCTTGCAGTTAGAGCCAACAAAGCCGAAAATAAAACTTTCGGTAATTGTGGAAAACAGTATTATGTTGCCACACTATTGGCCAACAAAAAACACTTGACAAAAGTTGTCATTGGGAAAAATATCGTATTTTTGGGTTTTACAACCTAACGTTGTTTCAATGTTGCGCCAACGTCTACGATTATGCAGCATACGTTGTTCCAGCGTTTGACTGACGTTGTCTTAATATCTTTATAGTTTAAATTAGGACAATATAATCAGATGTATTACATTTATCCGATTTGACAGCTATTTGTCATTTTTTTGTACAATGTAAATCAAAACATATGCCAATCTAGGGAATGTAATGTTCGTTTCTTCTGCAAATGTTCTTGTTTGAATGACAAATATAAAGCTGAAACGGCGATAGACGTGATTAGCACCTTAACCCTTTAACCGCCGGTGCCGTCCATATTCGTTTTTTACATTTTATATCAGCACATTAAAATTATATCAGCTTTTAAACCTTTAAAAGATAAAAAGTGACATTAATCAGCAAGATTTGAAATTTGTTGACTTCCATTTTGTCAAATCTGAATAATTTTCACTCACTTGAAGTTGTGGATCGCGTCAGCGAGACACAGCTTTAAGTGGGTGAAAATACCAATTGAATAACTTGGCGCTTAAAGGGTTAAGGGTTAATGGAACACTTACAGACTATCACAGTTAAATAGTTCTGTATTTTTTATTTTGATATATTACATTATTCTATCGGGCTCATTCTTGAACGAAAGTTTCGAAATACACACAAGCAATTAGGTGATAAAGTTGTCTAAATCTCACAATTGCAAAGCATAGCTTGGTGTAGGTTATTCTACGTAAGGTGTTAAACGGCCACGCGATTTTGCATTCAACAACATTCAAATTTAAAATGAAACACTAATAATTTACTCAGCTATTAATAACACATCTATAAAATTTGCTGTTATAAAATAAATACGTTTTTTGTTTTTATTACTACATACTATATTACCTTTATTCGTTTGAGACGACATCTCTGGAGAAACAATGTTGTGAAATTATCATAATAAAAAATGAGGGGGGGGGGCAGGGTCCAGATTCTTTGGCCGCTCCATATAATGAATCCAACCCCCCCCAAGCGCACTCTTCCTCTTATTCCGCCATGCATGTACATACATATACATTAATCCATACAGAGCGAGTCACTTTGGCCACCTTTATAAATTTTTTCCCCCAAAAAATATTATTCGATCATATTGTTCAGGTAAGTGTACAACAATTTATAAACGTGACAACTACCTTGACCAGATTGTCGTACGTACTTGAAGCCAATTATAGTTAAATAGACCAATATTGCATGCCATGGCCTCAGCGAAAATTCGCTGTTCGTTACAATGGATTAAGAGTACCAAATTTGATAGTTTGTCGACGAAATTTTTAAATCATTTTTAATACGAATTAATGGTAATAGGTATTTGAATTTTAATGCCGACAGCGTGAGCTGATACAAAATTGGGAAATGGTGCAATAAGGTGAGTTTGGGAGAACGTGGGTGAGAATTTTAAACAATAGACTGCTTGCACGAGTTTGCTCAGTGAACAATTGTCTGATTAAAACAGTTCAGAGCTGCTCACTGTGTGGCGTGCTGTCATTGAAAAGTGTGTTCCAGTTCTCCGATTAAAACAGTTCAGCGTTGCTCACCGTGTGGCGTGTTGTGTTTAAAAAAGGTGTATTGTGCACAAATCCATGTCCACCCTTTATGACTCTTTTGACCATGCATGGCTTTTCCATTTTAACAGGGGATCTCATTTCCCCGTGATTATATATGGATCCATTCTGTAAATGTAGTTGGTGTAGCAAAATTAATATGGGGTGACATAATTATGTATATTCCAATACTGTTCGAATACTGCTTCAAAGTAGGGTGTGTACGATATAATATACCATATATACCGACTTTTGAACCAGTAGCCGAACTAATTGGAATATGGCATGAATATGTGACACTATTATATTGTTTTAGTTGGTATTTGTTGCATAGTTGCGTAAAATAAATCTTTTCCCTGCACCTTGTTAGGTTAAACAATGACGTTAGATACTGTGTTTCATTGTCTGTTGTCGGCCACAGTCTTTCAGGCTCTCCCACCCCGTCGACTCCGCCTGTGGCCACCTTTCCCGTCGTCCCGGCAGATAATTCAGTTAGGGAACACAGAGGCCAGAGTATCGACTTGCGACAGCCGGCCGCTCAACCCAGTAATTACTAATCAAAAGACCTCATAAAACAATTTGTCGGCTGGCTCCCCTCATTACTCCAATTTGGCTCCATCGGGCGCCATTAGGGGGCTTGTGTTTTCCCGCCAATAGAGTTAGTGGGTTTGGGAGGCGGCGGAGGGTAGAGGTTAGGGCGCGGCCAGACTGGGTTACCCGGGGGCGGCCCGGCAGGGAGATGGCCGCTCTCTCCCGCGGACATGCCCCCGCCCGCTCCTGATCAGCGCCGGCAAATTGCCTGTGACACACCGCGCCGCAATCTCTTTAAATAATAGACGGGTAACGATGCTGGCGTGACCCGACCTGACAAGGCTAATTCCCGCACGCTTGCCCGAGCTCCCGGCACCCTGACGGGCCTCCGAAAAAAGTACAACTCATGAAATGAGGGGCGTTCAACCTGCGCCAGTATAACGTTGGTCCACCGTCTCCGACGGTGGACCAACGTTATATCGGTGCAGGTGAGACGTCTCTGCATTGGAATGGTACCCCTTCACATGCCATCATTCTCATCAGAAGCACATGTCATTGTCTGAAGCAGTCATTTACATGCCAGAACATTAGTGGCGCCACCACGGCTCATTGTCTTTGCAAAAGGCATATTGGCGAAAATGTGATTTCTTCTACTTCTAGACTACCACCTTGAAAATATTTTCAGTGCGTCCCGGGTATGGATTTTCAAATAAATTGTGGTGTCGATTGCTTCACCAGTGCGATTTTACAAGCCAGGATATGTTTCGTTTACGATCACTTACATGTTGAACATCATCAAGGAGAAATGTTGACATAGCACAGAAATATCAGCAACAATAAAACCCTTTCAGCAACAAAATTATTCGTCCCTCATTTAAGTCGGCGCCCAATATAGGCCTCCCACGGGCGCACCTGTCTATTATTGTCGCATACAGATTCATGTCAGTGTCAAAACAGGGCAATGATGTTTGCGATCTTTAGAGACAGTCATCGTGACTTTTAATATTAATGTAGGCTTCCATCACGCGGCATTGTCTTTCACACAAATACGGGTCATCATCCTAATAAATGCACCACTACAAAAATGTCTTTCAAGATTCTCAGCTGTAGGAGTATACACTCTTTGCACGAGTTTGCGCGTGAACATTAGCCTGAACAAAACAGTTCAGCTTTGGTCACTGTGTGGCGTGTTGTTATTGAAAAGTGTGTAACAATAGTCTGAACAAAACAGTTCAGCTTTGGTCACTGTGTGGCGTGTTGTTATTGAAAAGGGTGTATTGGTAAAATAAAACAAAACATGTGCAATCTTTATCTATCCTGCCATACAACAAAGAACATTGTCGTCATTTTTTATAGTTAATCAGAAAATATTTTCAGATCAAACATAGACTGTCGTCCTAGTTAAATGTAAACTGAATATATCATTACTAGTATCACCAATACAAGCCATTGTCTTCAAAATGTAATCTGGAGATACACCATCTTCAACAGCAGGTTTTTCTCATTGGGCAATTGAAATAATTTCTTATAAGTTTCTGCCAGAGGTAATAATAAATGTTATAAGATACGCAAAGCTACAAGAAACTATGACAATTTGAGAAGTGTGTCAAATGTCTGATAATTAACTGATTATATTTGATGAACTTTGTAGTGGCTCAGTTTATTATAGACTCGATATTTTTGTATTGACGTGTATGTATATACAATGGTTTATAGTCAAATAAAATCACACAAAAATCATAAGTGGAATACTCCGGAAAAAAAAATGATTCCAACTGCATGACATAAGGCAAATAGCGCGACGAAAATTATTCCGAACAATTTGAGGTATTATTTAAAAATCTAAAAATCTAAATGTACTTTCTTGTTCAAGAATTACTGGGCGGGTCAGTGCCGCCAGAAGACATTAACTAGCACCATGATTTGATGGTGCCCAACCCATTATTAATGACAACGAGGTCCAATTCATAAAAGGTGTTAGCGCCAAGTACCTGTCACTGGACCGTCTTCAGGTAAATCGGAAATTATCTAACAACTAGGTAGATATTTTATATATACCACTCATTGGTACCTACAGTGCGTTTTTAAATCTATCTTTCACTACTATCTGCAAACTTGTACTTCATTGGGTTAAACGTTCATTAAATAATCATATCAAAACATATATATTGTTTGACTGTTTCTATCCGGCCTAAGCAGATTGTTGTGGTACTTTTTCAACCACAATTATTAACAGTTTTATTGTCCGATTGTATTTTAGGCTATCTGCAGCCACAATTTTTTTTTGCACAGGTACTGGTAGAATATGTATGTATCAAGAATTAAATTTAGATTTTTTCTTATTGTGGACTTTTTAAAATGTGTAAGTTTTAAACATAATTGCCAATCATCTAAAGCTGACAATCGTGACAAAGTAAAATGTCAAGTAGTGATACAGCACTTTTAGTTATGCCTATTTATTTTGCTTTAACACCATCCGTTCAATGACGTGTATGTTAATTTCCATCCCCAGATATTATTTATTATTCATTACATAATAATTTATGACACTTATGATTTCGAATCAATAATCGTAATACGGAGAGATCTACATAAGATATAAAATTATGCTCCTTATTTACTTACCTATTCTAGATTAAATTATGTTGTACAACATCCCATTTGTATTATTATATAATTATGTATGTTTTTTCTGCGAGCTTGTTGGAGATGTTGTGATTTTGCTGCGGAGCTGCAAATTGTCTCAGCTGTACAGCACCATCTATGGGAATATTCAAATAAAATAAAATAATGTCACGTGGAACGTCTTTCCCTCCGTCACCATATCGTCTCAGCGTGAAGAATTACAAGTTAAACCTCAATCACTCACCTTAATAACCCAATAACTCAAATAGTGGAGGTGAAAGCTGTGAAGTGCAATTATTAGCAGCCCGGGGTCAAAAGAACGCATCTCAAACCGTGACAATCGTAATCCCCTATCAAAAGACGCTGGTTCAGTGCTGGGCCAGCTTCGACAGACGTTGACCCAGCTCTGAAACAGCGTGTTTTTCGCCGGCTGAGCAATGGCCGCGGGCAATCGTCAAGGGAGAGGGCTTAAACGGATGACGTCCGTTATTGAACATGTTTATAGTTTTATACGGTGACAGGGGATGAGTGACGAAGCCTCCTCCAAATCTGAAAGGCGAAATGGTAATTGCTCACATCAGTCAGTGTCTTAGAAGCCAAAGGGGGGATTTTGGTATCCCTAAAATACATTTATCAGTAGGTAATATTGCACAACGAAAGTTATGTTAGAGCGCGATATCATGTATATCTTTATCCTAAAAATATTGAATTAAAACGGCTATAGGGTATAAAAATGTGTCGTAGCTAGTCCGTCGGGAAGGTCAAATAAGCCCCACTTATATATTATGTGTATGGCTCGATTAGTTAGTTAAAGAATAAGGTGGCACAAAACTAGCAATCAACTAGACAAAGTCATTAAAATAGTGTAAATGTCAGTTTTAATAACATTAAATATGTAAAATAAAAAATTAGATTGAAAGTTCATTTTGCGACGTTTACATTTGCCATTCTGCCATTCTTGTGTCTGAGAAGTTATTTCACTGCTTCTTGTATCTAAAGGGTTATTTCGTAGCGTAGCGTCTTACTGTCTCTTGTATCTAAGGGGTTACTTAACAGCGTAATCTCTTGCTATGATGAAGTTCAGGGGGTGAAATTGCCTTATTAGGCCGGAAAAAGAAGGCCTATTTTGGGGCGGTTTTGTTGTTATTTGACGCCCTGGGTGTCGCTCTAATCGGCTTGTCCCAAACGATGGCGACACTAATTCCACCTAACGAGTATTGAGTCTGTGGTTGACGTCGTCTGTGACACTGACGGTCGGCATTGTCAGTGGTCAAGTCAGCGTTTTCTACAGGAGCACATCAATCTGATGATATTTTTTATAATACTGCATGGAAGTCGTAAATCAACTGTTGTTAACCAAAATAAACAATAATAAATAATGTAGACCACAGATTTAAAATCAATAATTTGTTTTAATAAAAAAGGACAGGTTGTAATTTAGGTGCACTGACAACTGATCTTGAGAAATTTGATTTTCACTTTCCGTGCATGATTTATTTTTAGAGCATTTTACTACACATATAGCAACATCAGATATGCATACCTGCAACATCCTATATATTGTAGGCCTACACGTGGGACCTAAGATTAAAATTTTGATACTCGTTTATAAATAGCAGGGTATGTTATTTATGAACTAGAAAAGGAGTTCCCGAACGCCGAGGCCCGGCTTTAGTCTGTTTGAGTGCTTTAGACAAAAAAATGGCCTATTATTTTGTAAACATAACTGTATTGGTCTTCTTCATGGACCGGAGTTATAAAAGTCCAGAATATAATTGAGGAAAGAACCAAGGAGACAAGTATATCTTCTACGTGTAGACCTATTTCTTCCACCACCATCGCCGGTTCTGGCCAACATCCATGCAATACTTGCCAGTGAATCGCGCTGCCGCGTGTCTTTTTCACTCCTGAAAGTACTGTGACATTTACTGATAAGTCAGTGTACGCGTCTCTACGATGTACTCCGTACACACGATGTAGGCCTACCGACCCAATACCGGTTCAATGTTGGACCAGCGTCGCAGCCAATTGCTGGTTCAATGCCGGTCAATCGTCTACGACGCTGCGGCCCCAACAATAATCCAACACCGGGTCTGCTGTACGTTGCGCTAGCACATCAGCAAACACATGGCATTCAACTAATGCTGTTTTAATATTGACCCACAGTCTTCGACGCTCGCCCCCGTAAGGCCACCACCCTGATAACTCGATACATTTGTACAATTGTGAAATAATGTTGGGCCACTGTCTGCGACGCTGGTCCAACATTATTCCAACCAAAACTCTTAACCACGAATTTATTCGTGAATATTTTTTCTGAATACTTTTTAAACACGAAAGGACTTAACCTAGGAATCTCAACGCTATATTCGCTATATTCACGAGGACTTGTGTACAGAAATGTCAACCGTTTCCCACATACAACACTCCTTTTTTCCCTAAACAGAACACAGACTCAGGCAAAATAAACGGCCGCCTTTAATAATATGGTCATATCTCGACATAATATGATTGTGTTGTAATGTAAAAGATAAAATAATTATATTGGTTAAAATTAGGTGTGACTTAAAAAATCAACACTTTTGCTCTGCAATAATTATTTTGCTTTATTTTTTTATCTGAAACATTGCGATTTTTGGTTCATGAATCTGGCAAAAAGTTATACAATTAAAAAATCATACCATCGAATACCAAACATATAATTTGTACAAATTTAGTCAAAATTTATTTGTGATTGAATGATGATATCCCTTTTGGAAATACAAAAATAAGCATGAATGAATTCTATAGTTACAAGGTTTCAAGTTTCATATAAAATTAACAAATCTCTTTTTTTTTGTGATGAATGTAAATTAGATGAACAGTGTATATTTTCCTCTTATCAATGATGTGATAAACCAAACCAAGTAGTATCATTGGTGATAAAGGGTCTAAAGTGTAAGATTTCGTAGTCTAACAAAAACACTTTAAACTCGAGAGAGTCAGTTGTTAATCCATAAATTCCACCCTCAACTCCCACAAAATTGTGCTTTTCTACCCCTAGCAGCCAGAGTTCGGTATGTACTATTTATTTGAGTGACACATATAACATTCTGTCTCCTATGGGATTATTTATAGATTATATAATGACTAAAGTTGTATTGCTCTACATATCAGCCCGAATGTCATGGGTCTGTATGGTCCCGGGGCCACAGGCCTAGGAGCTCTGCTTGATTATGCTGCCCCCATGAAAAATACAATAATATATATGTGGTATTAAAACAGGGCTGTGCAGATTCAGCAGAATATCAATATTTATTCAATACACCTTTTATTTTTAAGATCGATGCATCTTAGTTGTATTCCATATTTATTTTGAAAGTTGGTATTCCGTATATAAATATATTCTGTTATTTTATCATAAATTTTGATTCAGCTGAATTTAGTGCCAATTTGTTTACTTTCAACGAAGTACTTATTTGTTCATATTTATTAGTCTTATTGTATCCTGCCTTTATTAAAGTTGCTGAAGCTAGCTGATAATGTAGTAAGCAATAATCGATGGATGTTAAAATTGACGTCGGACGATCATTTTTTGGAAGTGACGGATCATCACTTTTACAGACTGTATAAACCTTTGCTTTTTTTCAGAAGAAATACATGTGTCCAAAGACACAGTTGGTTTTTTTGGTCTGCTGCAATAATTTTGTGCATAATCCAGTTGGTTTATATCTAGGGTTAAGTTCGTTGAAAAGTTCGTTGAAGCAAGTATGGTATTCTACCCTCGACCAATGGAAGAGTGGCGCCTACTGTCACATGACAAGTTCAACCAATCAGTTGTTATTTAAATGAGGGAGTAGAATAACATTCCTATGCCATGTTTTTGGGATATATTTTATAATCAACAATAATCTCGGATATTATTATATTATATTATATTAGATATATTCACAATGTGATTTGTACTGTTTGTCAATGACCCGTTCACATTTAAAGAATGAGTATGTTTACGTTTTCTGTTATCTCTATTTAAAATATATTTTTTCAATATGAGTTTTATATCTCTCAAGGCAGGAGTGCTAATACTGTTTTTTTCTTAATATGGATACTTCTTTTTAAATGATATCAGACGCTACAATGTTTTTTTTGCATATCGTTCCTAATATTTATAAATTATATTATATCTTTTGTTACTACTTTTGACAATTTGTACTTTTAACAGTTTAATTTTGCTGCTTTTGTTTTTGAGAACATTCCTGATGCTCTGGTTATAGATTCATGAATTGTATTATAGTTTGTTTTTATTTGATTTGCATCTGTGTCCCTAATTACTAAATACTGCACTGGTTATGGATTTATCAATTTAAAAAAGGGCATGTAATGATTATTTATTGAGTTTTCTTATTTAAACCCACGAAGTAAAGAAGATAAAATGATTTGAGATTTCGCAAGCCAAATTGCATGTTTTCATTTCTGATGTGGCTGTAGAAAATATAAAAAATCGTTGAGCAGTTCGGTGTGCAGAGTTGCTTACGGATAGATTCAGATTCAGATTCATTAATTTATTCAAATGTCAAACAATATACTTGTTTCGTGATATAATGTAAAATGTATTTCATCTATTATCCCTTTACTCGCTAAGCACGGCAACAGTCTTTTTTAATCCATTTATTAGCCGATCAAATCACTGTAATCTGGTTATTGGAACGAAATTATAGTGTGTGAACATTAAGATTTGCAAATGTTTTGTCTCAATTTAAACAAATGTGAGTATTTTTTACCCACTGGGAGTTGTGGGTCGCGGTAGCGAAACACAACTTCAAGTGGGTGAAAATTTAAAATAGATGACTAGGGTTAAGTACAATGGTCGCTAACGTGAATGTTACCTACAATCTTAAACATAGATAGCTCTCTAAACAATTTTTGTTTGATTGTTAGTACATATCATAGTTTCTGAAAAGTACAATTACCTAGAAGATGTACATTTTAGTGAATATATAATATAATTTTAATAATAAAACGGTGTGTTAGTGACTAGCGCAACGCAATGTCAAATATCAATTTGACAACAGTTAAAGTGTGTAGTGCATTTATATTGGAAATAAGTAAATCAACTAACGAACAATGTAATGATGTTTTTTCTGTCTGTCACCTCGGTACAGTTACAGACAAAAAAGACCCAGACAACAGGCAGGGAGTGGACGGTAATAGATAGCATGAGTTGCCAGGAATTTAACAGATTTCGTCAAGCTAAGCCAACACACAGCAAGCCATGGTATAGTTTAATTATAGTCTGGTGGTAGAACTCGTTATGTGAACATTTGTAGGAAATAAGTGAAGGATAAATTATTTGTCGTTTTTCTGAATCGGTATACCCCACAGTGCATCAGAAAAAAAATCCCAATGAATATACTTCGGGCAATTTGCTTGACAGAGCTTTTAAGTTTAGGCTAAAACTTGGTTGAAAATGCAATGAATCACACAAAAAAACGCTACTGAAAGATGGTGTGTATTGCCAAAAGTGACATATACAATTAATCTAAAGTGAGAGTTATATTTAAAATCGAATGGATTTTAGAAGTTATTTTTTTTTTCAAAATGGCGTCCATTTTTGCACACTCCTATCATTCTTGACATTACTTCTACTTATAGGCAGTATAATGTCGCTGCAATCGCCCCCCTCCGACATAAATGTTATGCTTATATGTTTTTTAACCCTTCCGTCACCATAACCTTGAAATTATTTATATCAAGCAACAAGATAAACATTTATCAGAATATTACTCACACCTGAAAAAATAATACCGTATTTTGCTAGAATATTAATAAAAACCTTAGTAATCCCGAAAATAATTTTTTTTAAAATATATATAACAGAATGTGAAAGCAAATCACTTTTAGCGAAACTTTCATCCCGCAAAACAGATAAATCTTAACTTACTTGCAAATGAATTTCTTGTGGTCTAATGCTTGCTAATTTAGATAAAAATATTGTAGGTAAACATATTAAGATATTTTTAAAAACAATAGCCTGATATATAAGTGCATAGAATAATAAATATAATGAAATCTCAAAATGACCATCATAACACGTTGCAACTATTTTCAGGGCTTGTCTATTTAATATTTTCATTCATCTTTATTTCCATACATTAGTGGGAAACTGGTTTCAAAAATATAATTATATAAATCAAACAACCTTGTTAAAATGTTGTTATTATGCTGTGGAGCATTATAAAAAATCATAAAATATTGGCCGAAACGTTACGAGTGTGGATTGAAGAGTGGGTATTGTTAAATTACATGTTGTAACGAGGCATTTGTGGTGAATGTGATTTGTTGATATATCAGTACAAAAGGCTGACACACATTGCTGGCACAAATATGTTCTTTAGCTTTCTATGAGTACCAAAAAATCTTCTATACGACATCACAGATCCATATAATGTCCTAAGATGTAGGCTACCAATGAATGTCTCAGGTAAGAAAAAGGTTTCTATTGGCATCCAAAGTATCACACCACGAGCTCATGAGACTGATGTCAACATATGTGAGATTGTTATCTGGTTATAGCAGTCGAGTATATCATTATTGTAACTTCTGTATGTATGATGTGTTAATTGGAGGCTGCTATCTAGGGACGTGACATAATCATTGTAGAGACATCATCAATGTTAGGCTGCCATTAAGACTTGAGAGATGGGCGATGATACACAATAATTATATAGAAACACAGGAAGACACTTAGGACGACCTTTCAAATCCGACATAATAAACTGTATAAATAGTCAAAGAAGAGATTGTCACTAGAATCTGAGAGGGCAGTGTGATAGGTCAGGATGCTGTAAAAACTGGATGTAGAAGCATGAGATACCAGCAAACGTCCGAGTAGTAAGTAGGGAGATGAAGCATCACGAGAGTATACTTCTACCTATAATATATAGTATTATATGTCTAGCCACCAAGTTCATCATCCCGAAGTATTTTTTAAACACTCAATTTGATACTCGTCTGATATATATATATAATGTTAGCTTTAAAGAGGTAGCTTTATTTTACCCTCTAACATATCTGGCACAGTTGGATTTTAGTTCTGAACCTTCAGATTATTATTATTCTTTGTGCTTGACTTTAACATCCTGCATCAACCAAATATGTATTGGATCTTAAATCAAACAAAATTTAATTTCTTTCGACTTGTCATAGCAGTACTTTGATCTAAAATGGGTTTGATAGCATGGTGGTCTTTCAGTTTTCATTTGTGCTTTATTTACCAAATGACAATAATGCCAAATGTCTTCTGACTTAAATTATGGCTTATATAGCCTAATGATATTCAAAACTACATGTATTAACAAGTCATAGTTTATAGTATAGGCTAACGAAACCATATCTAAATTATAACAAATAGCGATGGATCCATGGTTCGCTTGTTTTAATTTTTTTGTCTCGTAAATATGATGTAGGGATACCTGATGCACTAACTTTAAATACGTATTTCCAAATTTGTAAAGGTCGTAGGTGAGATATATACAGCCAAAAGAGTTTTTAATTTTTTCAAAGGGTATGGTGATTAAAGTGTCAAAATAACGACAGTAAACAAGAAAACGTATAGAAAATAGAGAAAATAGTTGTAATTAGTTTTCATTTTTTAAATATATAACTTATTGAAATTATATAAACAATTTTTTTTTATCATTTAAATGTTTTTTCCTCAGGTATACACCTTGTAAGTTTATTCTAGATAAGTATTCGAAAAGTGTAAAGGTTTTTGTAACATTTGTAGCTCAATATTGGAATGTAAATTTTAAATTTTTTTGGGGGTATGGTTATTGGAGTGTCAATTTAACATTTTATTGAAACTATAGTTCTGAGGTGATAAGCAGTCTAGTATTTCGACTTCAACGGAAAATGGAGCAGAAATTCTTCAATTAAATTATAACTCATACTTTTTTATTTTGCTCCCAAAGTAAAGCGGGCCATCTTGGATTTGACTTAAATTACATACTTAAAACATTGACCAGAGTATTAAACAATTATTTTTATAACATTACTAGATCATTTGTATATTTATATATTAAACAAAACTGGTTTATGACTTATTTTATAACCTTACACCTTAATTTTAATGCAGATTTAACCCAATTTCAAACCAAAATGCGAACTGTTGTAAAAAAATTTAACCAAGTGGAATTGAGGGGGATTTTTTTCTTGAGATATTATGGGGTGTACTGATTCACGAGAACTAAACAGAAATTATCCTTCACTTTTTTCCCACAACCACCAGACTAGCTATTAGCACAGCTGCCGACTGTGGCGTGGGCTGACTCACCTAGTTATTTGTTCAAATACTAAAGCCAGACCGTTTCACGTAATCACAAAGTAATGGCAAGCTTTTTTCAATGTAAACAGCGTAGCCATGTTGACTGGATATATAGCTGATCTTAAAGGTATTATTAGACCCTCTCAGACGGTCTCGAGCTACAATAATGAGGCTTGTGAAAATGTTGTGACTGTGTGATCACGTTGATGGCGCCCTCATCCAGATAATACATTACTACACACAAGTTACGTTAATTTAGAAACAACAGCCTAAAATCCAGCACACAGGCGGCATTCACACTGTGTTGATATTATGTGGGGCGATCGTCTAAGATGTTGTCCTGATATAAAATCATTTAAAAATATTTAATGAAATTGAATAATAGCTAATAAGAACGTTTGCTAGACTAGACACAATGTGCAAGACACTTTTGAAAACGATGAATAATGAGTTAAAAAAACGCACAAGAAGAGGGGATTAGGGGATTAGAAAAATGCTGTAATTAAAAGCAACAGCTGACAAATTTAACCGCCCTTCATTACTGTTTTCGGTAGAGTCAATGTGATAAAAAATGATAGCATGGGGTTTGAGGTTTAGCACGTCGGCCTACATTAGTCTTAAATCATCTAATGAAAGTTGTACAAATGTGATGAATCAAACCAACAGGCATTGTAAAAAGTCAGTAATTATCGATCGCTATCATTTTGCTCTCATCACGTGGTAAAATTATGTCAAAGAGAAGATTTGCCGATTATAAAGATCATGCGGTTTAACCACTGGTGTGATAACGCACATTTTTCATAAATTCGGCCATTTCTTTTTTGTGTAAAATTAAAAATGCAAAAAGTAGACAGTATGCCACATAATCTGATACATTCAGAACATCCACAAGTCAGCCGCGGGACGCAGAGGGTTAATAAAATAAGCTGGTTGATGGCATTAGGACCGAGTTGTAGTGGAGGGGGACGAATCTGTCTGGGGGCGAAATGGCATTAGCTTGTTAGCCGCAGATTACACCGTGCAGATTCAGTTAGGTCGGTCCCCGTGGGTCTCGAACGGAGAAGACGTCCACAGGCAAACTGGGCCTGTGCAGACTTAAGAATTCCGGGTGAGTGCGCCTTACCCAGCAAACGTGAGACACAATGGTGTTTTATTGCTGGGCCAGCGTCTACGACGCTGGCCCAGCATTAAAACAGCAATGCGTCAATGTCTGGCTATATCGTGGGTCTCGCATTTTTCATCAAGCTACAAAAAGCCTCACTCAGGACATATTCGTTTAGATTAACGTTGATTTAACGTTGTACCAACGTTTAGCAGATAGGAGCTCAAAGATTAAATTACTTAAGAACACAAATGAGGGATAATTGTCATAATGACAATTACTGTCATTATTGTAATCATTCCAATAAGATAAGTTTTAGCGTTGTTTCTTTTGTTGGTAGACATATTAAAGAAAATAATTGCACACAGAAGAAAGTATATCAATATTATTAATTCTAACTTAAAAGCCCAGTGCCATTTAGATATTGTACAAGGGGGAGGGAGGTGAATAAATATTATATAGCGTTTATAACAGAGATTAGTAGTTGGATTGTTTTTAAAAGTCAACGTTTTTTTGATGATGTAATAGAATATAATTCCAGGTTCTCAAAGTTATTATATAATTCTGTAAATTTGTGCGAGCGATACCGTAGATCTTTTTTTCTCTTTCCATTAAAATTTGCTAACATCGAGTGGATCATCGTTTTCGATGTTGGCTCAACAGCAGTGTATGTGGAATTCGCTTTTTAGTTTTCATACCTTACAGCACCATGCAGCCATTAGCTCATTTGTCCCCATCCACCTGTATTACATCAATCAGACAATTGAGTTAGCCTCCAGTTTGGATACTTAGCACTAGGTGGCACAACACTCTCTGGAGGGTAACCAGTAGAGGGGGCGTCGCCTAATGGCTAGCGGACATGCAGGCAGGCAGGCGGGCGGACAGGCAGGCAGGCAGGCGGGCAGGCAGGTGGGCAGGCAAATTACCTCTGTGCAAGATTGTTCAGCTCCATGGAACTTATTTTTATCACACTGCTTGCTTACCTTTTGTTATCCGAATTGCTAATAGCTTGCATATTTTTAAGAACAAACTCAATGAATTATATCTCGCAATAGTAAATTAATTTTATGTGAATAATCCAGGTACCTGGATCCTGGCTTTGCTTGTGTAAGTTGTCGAATGTAGGGAATCTATTGGGTCTTTAATCACCTGTGTAATTTGAATCGGCTGTGAAACGGCTGTTTGAGCTAGCTCCTGCCAATGCCTCGCTCAAATTATACTAGTGTTTTGAATCTATATCTTGGTAGCATCATTCGGCTGCGCGATGGCCATATGAGCTGACGTCAGTATTGAATATCTATCTCGGTAGCATTTTCGGCTGCGCGACGGCTATATAAGCGGATGCATTCTAAGTTATTAGTAATACTTTCATTTAGGGATGTATGTAAGTGTAGATGGTATAATTATGTTTGGACCTTGTGGGATCTTGTGGTCCAGACATATTGAGTTTTGTTTGGATCTCGATTTTTTAATCTTTTATGTCCGTGCGCTATTTCTCCCCGAGTTTTTATCCAATCGACTTTAAACCTTGGCACAATGATCCTTAGGTATGTGGGATTATTGCTATGACTTTTCTAAGAATTCCCAGTTGTTCTTCCGGATTTATTTAAGATTGTCTGGATCACTAAGTGCTAATCAATGTTTGGCCGATGATGTACATGTCGGGGGCTTATAATGTGCTATTTCTCCCGGAGTTGTTATCCAATCGACTTCAAACCTTGGCACAATGATCCTTATGTTTTTTTGGGGGAGGGGGTGTGATATGACTTTACTAAGTCATACGGCATGTTCTTTGGGATTTGTTCAGGATTTTCTTGATCACTATTTGGATCAATGTTGGCACATTGATGTACATGTCGGAAGAAGCCCATGAATGAATCTTGGCCAGTCAATATAAGGGCCCAGTGTCAGAGGCAACACGACCGGCTTGCACCCTTTGAGCACCCTCTACATTTAATCAATTAAAATACAGTGTCCTATATCTAATAATGTTTCAATGTGGGGCCAGCGTCGCAGAGGGTTGTTCAGCATTGAACAAACATTGGGTGTTTGATACAAACAATAGAACCTTTCAAATGCTACAAATTAACATTGAACTAACAGTTGCAATTACATCAAACACGAAACGTCGATGCAATGTTGTTTTAATGTTTGGTCAGCGTCGCAGACTGTGATACAGCATTAATGCAAGAAAGTAGTCAGAATCCAGAAATCTAAAATTCCGATCAATATCTCATAATAAAAATAACTCAACAATATTTAAAATGGTGGCCAAAAAACGCACAAAACGTAGTCCAAACATTATTGTTACTTGAAAAATCACAATTCCCTTCTAGTTATATTTGAAATTTTGACACAACATTCCCAGAGTAGTCAGGAGGGGTTCTATGACTTTTCTAAGACATCCATCGTGTTAATCCAGAATTAATTCAGGATTTTCTGGATCACTATACTCGTTAATGGCAAATGGAAGTTTCTGCTTACTTGTAAAGAGAGCTGATACCGCACTATGCTGCTCTCCTAATGCAAAAGGCAGTATCTACCCACTTGTAAAGTGAGCAGATAATGCCTTTTGGCTTGCACAACAGTAGGCCTATAATTGGGAACAATGTTGGTTCAATGGTGGACATGTCGGGTGATTCTCCATTCATTGCCAGGAGGGTGAACAGGGTGCCCCTATGTCCAGACTTACTCCACCTTTTAGTCTCTAGATTTGATAATGAAAATACATTTATCCAATGTTTCAATTCCGGGCCAGCGACGCAGACGGTGGCCCAGTATTAAACCAATATTGTGTATTTGGTATGGACAGTTAACACCTTTCAAATGATACAATTATTATAACAGTTGCAATTGTTTTCAAACACAAAACGTTAAATCAATGTTGTTTTAATGTTGGGCGAGCGTCGCGAATAGTGATACAACATTAAATCAACAGAGAGACAAGTCAATGTGTGTACTGTGCACCCTGAATGCGATTCCATTTGACAAACAAATATATATCTATTTAAAACTGCAAATGCTCAGTGGGGACTTCTGAAATTTGAAGCCTGAAGTCTGAAGTCTAAAATTACAGTTCAGAATGGCTGCCAAAAAATGCATACGTAAAATTCCAATCAATCTGTCATAATAAAAATAACCAAACCAAATTTAAAATGGCCACCACAAAAACTCATAAAACCTAGCCCAAATATTATTGTTACTCGAAAAGTCACAATTCATGTCTAGTTAAAAGTACCATGTTTACTACCTCTTGTTATGTCCTTTTATATAACAAACAACTAACGTTACAGCATTCAGAGGTTTAATTAGGTCTCAACGCTTTCCAGATTGTCTCTTTTGCTACATGGTGTAGAACACCCGGTCGCTTTTTTATCTCTAGATTTGGTGCTGGAAATTGATGACAAGCGATTGTCAGCTATCTTTATCTTATGTGTACATATCACAAAATTAATAATCTACTGTGTATATTTTCAAAATATCATATACACAAAAACATTACTTTTTTATTTTACTGTTATATATTACTTATATATAATTTTATATTGTTGACAGACCTCGTAGAGGTAGTTTCGATCTGATCCCGCCAAAGTTAATAACATGTTACTCAATTAATAATAATGATATTGTACCATTTTTTTGTATGTTATCAACTGGAAAGTCAAATATTTTTTTTTTAAATAGAAGATTGTCAATGGCGCTAAGCCGATTAATCATATGCTCTGGAAATTAAGGTCACATATACATGTAGCTAAAGTCAAGGTCGGCAGTCATTTTAATATACCTTGACAACACATAATTATTTACATATTGTACACGCACTATTTTAATGAGCCGTATTGAAACTGAGTCAATGTGTGACTGGCCAGAATTAGTAGTGTTGCTCTGGGACACCAGCAGCGCTTGTCCGACTTTCGTGTTGACTGGAACCCCAAACTTCAAAAGAAGCATTGTACATGTCCATGTAGGTCTACCAAACGAATCAGGGGGTAAAGAGTAGGCCTATCGATCATGCACTCTCGCCATTAAAACGACATTTAAACTAGAATGGAGAATTAGTTTGTGCAGAGTAGTACTGATGACTTCACCTAGGAATAGACAGGAATAAAAGCTGACAGATAACACCTGAGGTATAATCTGGGATCGTCCCAGGGCGTAATCCAAACACAATAGTTCAGATTGGTGATACTCTGAGCGAGACAACTACAACACACTTAAATATCTGCTCGTTTTTACCATAACGGTATATTTCATTTTGATGTTTTTTGTGGCAGAAGTTGAAACGGCAAGAAAAATTACCGCAGTGAATTATAAAGCCAAAAAAGTAAACAGTTCGTCTTTAGACTTTGCACGGCACATAATTATGTAACTGTTATTTTGGAAGTAGACAGCTACTAAGGCTTGGCTTCTCAAAAACTTCTCAGAAGCAGAGACATCGACCCACTATTGTCTAAATGCTGGACCACCGTCTCCGACGCTGGCCCAGCATTAAAACAACATTGCGCCGATGCACCGTGCTTGCTGGGCTCGTCCTGACGCAGTATAATGTCATCGCTGTTCAGTAAAGCCAAAATGCAGTACCTGCCGACTTGTAAAAGTAGCCAGATATTGCCGTGGCTTTGCATAGCACCGCTGTTCTACACATGTAGCAATGAAGGATGAAAGAGTCCGATACATTTCTAAACAAATTTATTTGTCGAAATAAATAATATAACTGAAAACTCTGGCAAAAAGCACACACGGACAAGTCATATCTTCGATGTTTCACCCAAAAATTATATTTAACTCGACGCACAAAAATAAGGTATGAATGTCATACATTCAAGTCCCAGGCAGACATTATTGTAACATAAAGAATGGAAATTATGGTCACAATAACAAGGTCTGCTTCAATCAAGGTGTCACCTGAATTAATAAGTAAATTGAAATAGAAAATCTAATGTAAAACAGAACCAACGTGATATATAATATTTTATCTTAACAAAAAAACAAAAATAACATACACAAATAATTTAATAATCCATCAGAGCTACAAGAGCGTAGGATTGATCAAACGTGAAACATTTCCTAAATATGAGATGAAGCTGCCTTACAACGTGTACTTAATTACCACCCTTCAGTTTCTAGGGTGATCATCACAAAATACTTAACCCTTTAACTACGAATGTTTTCTTTATTATCTTTTATTTTAAGCTGGAATTGCCATTGCATTTTACTCCTTAAAATAAATAAAAAAGCTATTTTAAAAAAAGTGATATTATTATAATTAATGTGCAATGTAATCACTCACCAATGTAAAGTAAATACCTGAAAAGTGAAACTACGCTGCTCTGGAGTTAAATTGCAGTGACAATCATATACACCTTATCATTCTTGCAAATTTTGCAAACAGATTTGTAGTGATGTGTCTCTATTGAAAGAGCATGGAGAAAGAAAGAGCCTTGGCGCATGTTGAATAATGGCAAACCAGCAATGTCAAAATTTATTGAAGTAACAGTGTAATCTACAAAATTTGTTTGGCATGCGTGCCTCCGCCAAACATATCTTTTAGTTGAAAAGTAAGCTGTTACCGCCATTCGGCTTTACATGGCAGTACAGTCATTATCGTATAGCTACACTGTTGAATACCACAAAATAGAGGACGATATGTACAAACTGATTATACTATTTGATAACAGATTAATAGAAAATAACAATTATTGTCTTATGCATTTAACGGCTGTTTTTTCCAAAACAAAATAAATATTTATACAAGAACAATAAATGATGTGTCGCCACATATACCTAACAACGTGTCTTCAGACCAGCACGAAGACTGATAAAGAAAATGTATTTACAACATAGTAATTATATCACAAAATAGCATTGAATTATAAGATTATCAAAAATATCAAATACATCTCAAACATCTCGTCCTCTTTGAATAAATAATAACGCTGCAGAATGGTGTGGCAAGTTAATTATAACAAGTATATATTGTTACGTTTTAACCCTTTGAGTGCTAATCACGATCAAAATCGTCTTTAATCTATTTTATTAGCTGGTTAAATCACTTATGGAAAATCATATATATGTTAAAACATCCAAGATTCGCAAATGCTTGCTTTCAAATTAAACAAGTATAGAGGAGTAATTTTCACCCACTTGGAAGTTATGTGTCGCGGTATCAAAACAAAACTTCAAGTGGTTGAAAATTCAAATAATATAATTCATTCATCGGGTAAATGGTCAAATGTCTGGTCTGATAACAATAAGAATCCCTGAGAATAACACTTATACTTTTTGCAGGGTCTACCAAAGAAAGGGTTATGACCATTAGCAAAGTGTAGCGGAAATATAAATGGTAAAGCACAACTAGATCTGTATCTGAACACAGTATTGACCAATTATAGTGGCCTAGTTGTCTACCTACCCCTCACTAATTTATAATGGCATATTTTGTCAAATGACTGGGTCAGCTGATCATTACGTTGTCATTTAAACAGGGGTAGAATATCATACATGACAATGTTGGCTATAAATTGCCACATTCAAAATGATAATACATTCAATGCGATTGGTCGTACATTTAAATTTTAGAATATCACAGTCCTTTGTACCTATTAGGCTTGTTCTTCTAATATCATCAATAACAACCTAATAAATGTATATATTTTAAAACTGTATATATTTTATCTAGTTTTGTGCATGCATTTTTGTTAACAAGTGAAATCCATTACCACTTGTATATAAAATACAATATGCTTGTACGTTGAAGTGGTAAGGAAAAATGACATTTTATCGTTGATAAAGATGGGCGATGTGCATATGTATATAAGCAAATTATGTAATACAATGTAAAAATACGTATCGTCATTAAATGTGTTGGAAACAGCAAAGATGAACATACTAATAATAATTTTTGTCATAGAGCCCGTTTGATTTACGCAAAAAATGTTTCTTTACAATTCCTTTTCAAATCTCGTTTTGATATCTTTTAATACAATTGGTATTGTAACATTATTTTTGCTACCCGAATGAATTGAATATAAATACATTTAATGGATCGGGTGGGGACCTACACAAATAAATGTATTGATAATTTTACAAGTTGATATATGAAGACGGTATAATACAATAATTATATAAATTACTGACTTCGCGTATTGGTTGAATTCTAAACTAGTATCAGAATACGTGTTGTAGAAGAAACATTTAAATTATAAATCTCTAATGTCTGTAGAAAGCAAGAATATCATAAAAGTACAGAGGTGAAAGGGTTTTTGTGCTAGAATGTACTGTATCTTTGAGAAGTATTTACTCAAAACTTCTATTTTAAATCCCAAATACACCTTTTTCTAGCTGTAAATTAACTTGGATATATTTAAAATATATTTTTACCAAATAACCAGAACATTATGTTCAGTTCTGCTTGGCCATTACTGGGAAACCTGAGGGTTTTATTGTATGTATTGAAGACCCTGAGTAAATAGGATCACTGGTCAGGGAGTGATGAGGGTCTTAAAACCTGAGTAGGATAAAGAGTGAGTAGAATCCCGGCTGTACCAGCCATGCTAGACATGCTACACAGTGCAAATACTAGGGTGGATATTGGGTCGTTAATTGGTAAAATACGAATATTTAAAATTAAGCAATGGACAGTTGTGCATAATGACAAGCAGATGAAACTTGTCAAAATAGAAATACATGAACGCAATAATTCTATACTCCAAGCGAGTGGAATCCTGCCTGATCTATAACAATTAGCAGCATGGGGTATATATTATTAATGATATTACATGTATATGAAGGCTCATCGCCATAAGTTATAGATACATAATATTTTTTCATCAGATCTTTCTCACGAGACTAACAATATTATAATAATGGCAAGAGATATAAACTATTACAACTTGAATGCAAATCATACAAGAAAATCATAATTATACAAAACAACGACCAACGTGGGGCTTATGTATATATATACAGTAACGACGGAAGCGGTTGTAACAAAATAAGCAACGATTGACATATCGTCGCCTCGGAGCTAAAGGATCCTATCTGACACTCGTTAGAGTGGCAGATAGGATCCTTTAGCTCCGAGGCGACGATATGTTGCTTACATTTACATATACCTGAAAACTTCAAAGTAAATTATATTTACATGTATCTATCACAGAAATGATTGCACTTAAATCTACATGTATCACCCACTAAGTTTTGTTATGGGTACCTAACATTATTATCACAGTATTGTTATTGTTACATTTACAAGCAATAGTCCATTCTTAAACAATCATTATACAAAACGAACAGCTAGAGAGCGGCACGCGACGGCAACGCGAGCGGCACGCGACAGATCAAAAAACATACTGCAAGCGTTAGCTCGCGAACGCTGACTGTAAAATAGGAAACAAATTCCAAATGATTTTAGTAACAGTAAGCTTTCTCATATATTGTGTAGAGGTGGCTTCATGATACACAATATGTAGCAAATATTTCATGTATCTGTAATGGCATAAACATCTTAAATGTCAAATAGTATGCAATACCTGCTTGCTAACTGTTTGCATTTCAAGTATGCAGTTATTACTCCTCTTTTGGCTTCCGTTAGCAGATCTAATACATTATGTTAATAAATAATTTTAAGGTAACGTATAACATTGTGGATCCGAGGTACAATGCATCACCAAGGGGTGAAGATAATAATTATATGACTGGTAAACCTTTACACAAGGAGGCAAAACAGAAAAGGATACGTATATAGTAGCCTACACATCCTGAAAACATCTGTATGATGTATCGATATGGGAGCTGTGTTTTTAGCACAGGTGAAATCAAGCTATTTTACGCGTGTCGCGTGCCGTTCACAAGGTCTGTTTTAGTTAACAGTATAGCAGAATAATTTGTTGAAGTAGGTGTCAACCAAAGGTGTCGACCAATGTAGCCTTGAGTGCTTCAACAGTCAATACTGTGTCTGTGTGGTATAAGTCTTCGTCAGTATTCGTCGTTGCCGTAAACTCGCATATAACGCCGATACACCCACTCCAGGTCTGGACTACTCTGTGGGGTAAAAAAAAAGGTATATTTCAAACAACTGAACAGTGACAATGTATCAATGTTAATTATCGCGCTTTAATTATGTGAATAACGCAAATACTGCAAGAAGAGTATAGTAGATATACAATCAATTCATTCTTTTAAATTGTTTTTTCCATATAGCAAACCACCATCTATCTTCACATAAATTACCAAATTTTGATGTTTATATATACAGTAGTTATGCATCAACATAATTTTATTTAACCCTTTAACCGCCAAATTATTCAATCTGAATTTTCACCCACTTGAAGTTGTGTCTCGCTGACGCGATCCACAATTTCAAGTGAGTGAAAATTATTCAGATTTGGCAAAATGAAGGTCAACTGTTTTCAAATTTGCTGATTTATGTCACATTTTATCTTTGTCACATGTTTAAAAGGTGGTACTTAATGTGCTAAAAAAATGAAAACCCGAATATATGCGACACCGACGGTTAAAGGGTTAAATATATTTTATTTTGCAATTGAAAAAAATACAAAAATGTAATATAAAGTTTATCTTGCAAAATAAATAATACTTGTTTATTGAATCTAATTTATGATACGCATAAATATAAAATAATTCCACCGGAACCTGAAGTGTGGCTAAGGCCACTTGTTTTAATTTATCTGTTTTAAATCAGAAAAAATCCAAAATCTAATGAGAGAGGGCGGAAAACAAACATTTAAGAAAAAAAAACATTGAACCTATTTTTGGAAAAGTTAATGAGGGCGACGAAATAAAAAAAACTTTTGACCTATTTTAAAAAAAGTTAATGAGGGCGACGAAAAAAACAAGCTAAAAAACATAGCTTGAAAAATATTTTTTATCTCCCGAAATTAACTTGTTTTTTTTTTGATTTTTTTTTTATCTCCCGAAATTGACTTTTTTTTTCCGGAAATCGGCAACAATCTAATGCGCGCGCTGGGCAGAAAAAAAACGCATGTTTTTTTTTGGTAATGCGCGGCCTAAATCTAATGCGCGCGCTCATCTAAAACAGAGAAAAAAAACATAGTGGCCTTATAAGTGTAAGAGATTGGATCGCAATATGTATAATCACATACATTTATGCATTTATGTGTGTCTGCTACATGAAAAATAAGAGTTATTAGTTTTATTTCCAAGTTCCAAATCGTTTACCTGCATCATAACGTTGGCCATGATGCGCATGTCCGTGACACAGTTTGTAAGTGTGTCACGACTGTAGCCGCCGTAGTATGGCGCTCCCAGCCTTGTACAGCAATGCCGCATCATGTCCGCCACTTCTAAAGCTGAAACAATTAGTAGGAATTCAGGTTAATGACATCAACAGTGATATATTTCAGAAACAATAATCACAAGTTGAATATTTTATTTGCTTCAATATATGTGATAAAACAGCCAATTCACAGACCTACAAAAGTATAACTAGACCTACATTTTCGCTAAAGTACAAATATAACCTACATGTCTCCACTTTCAATTGGGACTCAAATACCAACACTCCCCCATTTTGTTACTTATCCTATATGTGGGCTTTTTCGGTCCATGGATTTACTCCAAAATCGAAACAGGTCTCGGTCATAGTAGAGTCTTTCACTTGTTTCAAACAACTCGTGAATCGGCTCAGCGGCTCAGACTGGACAATGCTCAAAAGGAAAATGACCAACGAGTTGGTACATAGCCAAAATATTGGTGGCGGCACACGACCACAGTAAAAACAATATGTCCGGCGAAAAAAAAAAAAATTAGGTGATTTTTTTAAATATTGCATTCCCCATCCCAACAAAAAAGTAAAGCGCCATTTTAGAAAATGGCCGTCGAATTGTCGTCTCAGTGTCAACAAATCATATTCAGAGTCTCATTCAGAGACAAATAAGAGACATGTTCAGAGACAAATAAAGTATGAATATCAAATTCCAAGGGGCTGAGGCACTGTGACCAAAAGAGATTACGGCGGTGGCGGCAAAAGCCTTCTCCACCTTCCCAGTAAACACAAAACATTTGTGTAACATTTGTACATTGTTGGACCAACGTCGAAGACGTTGGGCCGACGTTGTGCAAATGTTATAGCCCTACAAATGTTTTGTGCTTGTTGGGTTATCAGTAGAGACATAAATCAGTTTAAGACGATTTAACTTTGTAAGAAAAGTATAAGTCGGCCAATTAGATTTGCTACCGAAATGTAATAACAATACTGAATTGCTTATACATACTTAATGGCGGGGAGTTATAACCTTTTTGCACGTGAACAGTTTTTACGTGTAGCACATGATCCATCTATCTCGATTCATACATCTGATAAGAGTGAGTAAATATTGCTTTGCGTCGCTTTCTGCACAATTATGGCAATGTCGCGACTGGAGGAAGCCCGAAGTCGGGACTATGCCATATATATATTCTCATCGAAAGACTTCAAGGGTTCTTTATAGTGCATAGTACAATAGACAGAACTGAACACGCCAGGCCTTTGAACAGTGTGGAGCACTGCATATATGCACAACCCTGATAACAAACATCCGACCCGACCGGGATTCGAACCCAGTACCTCTTGAGTTTCGAGCCACAACCAGATCGAAGAAGCCATCGGGGCCGGCCATCCTGATAAGATGAAAACAAACACAGCTTTGACATGTCGGCGCAATTACGTAGCAACGCATGCAGGTCAACGTTGGGATATCAACTGCAGATAACAATGCTGCATTAAAATACAAGTTGAATAATAACTATCATACTTCGATTAGTAAATAAAATATTTATAACTTACCGGAAAGTGCCAGAATAGAAGGCACATACTGGCACATGGAGTAATCCTGTAAGACGAGCTCCACCAGGCAGCGAGCTATAGCACGGCTCCGCCTACCGAATAACACAGAACAACATGTCACACCGAACATTTTTTCATTTTTATTTTTCGTGATTGTTTTCAAATTGATTAAAATGTAATTTTAAATAAATTAACATAATATTATACGTATCAAGAAGTAAAAATGTTTACTCCAAACTAAGGAGGTCAAATTATTTACAATTTACTTGTGGATAAATAAGACAATCTATACAATTTTTTTTGTGTGTGTAAAAATGTAGGACTAAACGGACCAATAAGATCAATGATTCGCAAAGAATTCTTAGCAATAAAGAACTAAAAAATCACTGACAATAATGATGCCATTGAGATGAATTTATGTCTCAGGATATAATATTAGCAAGTTAACAAAGTAATGCCCTTTTTAACAGACATAGCCTTTTCATTGTATTTTCGCAGACCTCACCTGACATCATCCAGACTACAGCCAGCCATGTAAGCGGTTCTCATGCGAGCTGAAGCGTGATGCTCAAGAAAAAATTGGGACGTTGGTACGAGTAGATCGAACTGAAACGATATTACTGTATATAGACCTAGAACTGTAATAGCTGTTGACAAAATAATTTCAAAAAACCCGGCATGCAGTAACCCGCCTAACACGATACGCTGATCCGATGCTGGATCAGTATCGCAGACGGTGGACCAACATTAACCCTTTGAAGTCCGAATTTACCATTGAAATTTTTATCCACTAAAATATGTATAACATTTGATCAACGTCGGCCCAACGTGTTCGAAATTGACCAAACATCATACCAATGTTATACAAATGTTTTGTGTCTACTGGGTAGCTGGTAGGAAATGATGGCAGTTTTCAGAAATGCTATTATTTTGTACACAACCGAATAGGGAGAAAAAAGACAGAACATGATTGGAATTAGAAGAACAAGAAAGCTGCAACGATATATCGCGGTACACTTCGCAGTGTATGAACCCTCTGCCTGCTGATCACGACAATAGTCGGTTTTAGTCCGTTTTATTAGCCGATTGACTGTTTAGACATCAAGATTTGTAAATGTTTGGTCCCAAATTAAATAATCACTTGACGTTGTGGATCGCGGTAGGGAGACACAACCTCAAATAGTTGAAAATGTAAATAAATTAACTTAGCAGGAAAAGGGTTAACACTTTGGGTACCATTCACAACTATGATCATGTTCGTTCAATCAACAAGAAATGCAAATGAATGGTATAAAATTATTTCAATATGCGTAGTTTTTAACTAATATTTCTAGTTATCGAGCTAGCGAGACACAAGTCCTAGTAAAAAACTTTAATGTTTTAAGTCTGAGATAAAATGTTTAAATGTTGTTTTTTAGTAATGATTTGCGCAAACATTTGAAACAGGGATTCATGGGTCCTGGTCAACTATGGAAGTAACTGAGACACAATCTCATATATCAAATCATTACTAATATTAACCCTTAGATCACTGAGCTATTCAATTTAAATTTTCAGTTACTTGAAGTTGTGTCTCGCTACCGCGATACCCAACTTCAAGTGACTGAAAATGTATGTCATTTTTCGTATTAAAGTCCCAATATATATCAGTGTTTCAAGATTTAAGGCATATCTTACTGTGAACAGCTCGTTATCAGGGGTTATACTGGTGCTAATAAAAACACAGAATATCTACCGCAGTCGACATCAGTGCTCTAAGGGTTAATAAGCCACAGATTCGTTCCCGTCAGGCCTCGCTCTCCTCGAAGAGAGTTGAATGTTACTATAACAATTACAAGGAAAATATACAACTTCGCTTCTCCAATTCCCCTGTGGTCATTTTCGAATGATCATTAGTAATTACTTTTAGAGTTGATTTTGAATTTAGTTATTTTATGAAACATAAAAATTACACTGAACTCGCGTAAATTGCGCAGCATCTAATTGGCCTGGAATCGAGACAACTAGAGCTCCTCGTGCTTTCCGCACACTTGTACATATCGGTCTAGATACAACCCATAACCTTGAACGAGATAATGGAAAACTATGGTCAAAAGGACAACGTGTCCTAGAAACTAGGCCAATACATGAGACTGAATTTTTTTAGAGTAGACCACCATCACATTCATAATACCCCCCACCTTATTATAAACAAACAAGCACGAGGCATTGACATAATGATATTTAGAACAGCATTGGATCAACGCCTTGTGTTTATATTGCTACACGAGGGAGTTCTATAACTCCGGCAAACATTCAAGCTTCAACCTATGTTGGGTCAATACGTAGAAGGAGAACATTAAAACAACGTACGCTTAACATGTCGTTCAAGCCAACATGTCGTTCAAACCAACATTATCCCAGCTTTGGGCCAACGCCTCGTGTTTGCTGGGATGAGCAGACGGAAAACATACATTCTCAGCCCTTTGATCACCCATGACGAATATAATATATTATGTACTATGTAATAATATGTGACCCTTTTCGAAATAAAATTAATCGTAATTGGCGTGTACTTGGCGAAATAGCACTTACACAACTCTTAAATGAAAATTAGCATAATTAAACTGTGTGTGCTCACTTGTAGTCTACAGAGTAGTAGCCGCTCCAGCTGGGTCACCTGGGCTTTGGTGTACGCCCCGCTACACAGACGTACCAACTCCCCAATCTCAGGTGGGTACACCTCCTCCTTCAAAGAAACGACACATAAAATACGTTAACCCTTTAAGCGCTAGAAGCACGACTATAATCCTATAATCCTGGCGGTCAAGAGATTAAAATAGGAGCCTACCTGTTTGGCGGCCACGAGGAGGGCTGTGATTCCCAGCAGCTGGAAGCAGTCCCTTGAGATGGGAGTGATCAGGAGGAAGCGATCCAGGACGTTGACAGAGAGGAAGAGTGATTCCGGAGAGAGCTGTAGCTGCTGGTGTATACCTGACAACCACTCCACCAGGACGCCACGCATTCCTGATGTGATCTGACAAGAAATACAATACAAAACATAGAAAACACTGCAAAAAAAATAGATACAACTTAATTAAACTTAATATTCACTTAATTAAGCTTCATATCCACGTAATTAAGCTTGGGTATAATATTCGCTTACTGTAGTTCCTTGGACCCTCCCAACCGAATTTTAAAGTTAGCTTTCTACCAATGCAGAAGACATTAAAAAATACAATTGTAAAGTAAATTTTCCATCAAGTTAAGAAGAGGTTTTGCATTTTTAATTGTCGGCAATCTACAAAATTAATTAATTTCCGTAGTCCGTAATATTTAACAACATAGATAATATGAAGCTCAAATCCTGCAAAAAATTATGATGTGGAGGTGGATATTTGTGAAAAATACATATCATAACAGAATAACAAATATTTAAAATATCAAAACGGCGAGCTAAAGTTTCACATCACGTACCTGGGGTTGGTTTGCCAAGCATTCGATGGGGTGGAATTGGAGTTCCAGTTTTCGTCTGTGTAAATAATAATCGGTCTGATAATCCAGAAATCCCTGATGAGGATCAGTGTCGTTGGACGAGGGGAAAACAGATGTCAACAAATCTCTGAAAAAAATGTCAGTCTAATTGTATGGGGACATAAAACAGACTGACTAGTCGCTAATCACACTGCAAAGGGAATGAGAATCACCTGTTCAAGAACCTTAAAGAACTGAAAGAATTATATAAACCATGGAGACCAAAGGGCTTTTATAATTTGAAGTCATCACACATCCTTTAGCTCGCTCTTTTTGATTCATTTTAATACCTGTGTTATGTGTCTACGGCCATTATAAATATGTTTGATTCTTACAGTGCTGTGATGACTTTAGACGTCAGATTCAGTCGTCCCCGCGCTCTAAGGGTTAAATTGTACCTTTCGGAAATTTACAATCGGTTGATATTACTTACTTGGAATTTAGACTCACTTAAAGTATAACATGAAGTGGGCGAAAATTATTCAACGGGGGGTTAACGTTTTTGAATCTTGTTGATTGAGGTCATGTTTGGAAGATGGTATTTAGCGTGCTAATAAAAACTAAAAAAACACACGAATATATTCGGACCGGCGGTTAAAGGGTTAAGGGCGTCGACCACACTAAGAGGGTTAACATGGTCAAAGATATATTATTCACAATATAGATGGCATTGTGTGATATTATTCACACACACAGACAGAGTATAAACGGTCAGCAACGGTCGGTCCAACATTAGTCCAACATAGTACAAATGTTATACAAATGTTTTGCTTATTCATGTCGGACCCATATTGTACAATTTGGGCCCTACCAAGATCATTTGATCCCTGGGTTCCGCATCGGGATCAATTGACACTGACGGGTTAAGTCGTGTATCAAATGACCACATTGCCCCCAAACACACAGTATTATTATACTACACCAAACCTTCTTTGATTTCTGATGCCGAGAACTCACTTGCAAGGAGAGAGAGTGAGCAGAAGTCTTCTGGCAGAAGATTGGGAGTCCTTTGTTTGCGTGACGGGAGAGAATAGCGTGTATGGACGACTGGAGGGCGAGGGTGTGGTGTCTGGACTTCTGATGCTGGTTGTATATTTGTGGTGATACAGGTTCTGAAGCTTGTTCAAGCCAAGCAGCACTGTGTCGGCTAGAGAAAAAAATCAGAACGTAGAATTATATTTTTTATTTCCATCTACTACTGGAAGAAAAAGTAACTAGATAAAAATCATCATACATTGAGCAGAAACTTGTTGAATGGTTTGAACACCAGTGCCCGTTGAACGATATCATTATCATCATAAATTACGTATTGATTTACCTCAATAGTTTTATAAGCATAATAGTCTCACATTTGTTAACATCAACACATTGGATGCAGATGTGAAAAACAATAGATCTTTACATACTTCAGAAAAAATAGCATACATTTGGGGGTGCAACTTGTACAGCAGCTGTGTGCTTTGTCTTGACAGCTATGTTGATGAGAATCGTGTCTATGTTTACTTGAACGGTCTTTCTTCACATCAGAAGCATTCTTAGAAGAGGCATCTATTCTTCTCTTCTTCCACGCTGAAGTTGGAGTCAGTGGGGTTTCAGGAATTATTTCAAAATCTTCGTTCTGTGGAAAATTCACATTATATTCTACACTGCTTAAGACATTGTACCTATATTATCATAGGAGGTTGAATAGGATACAGTATGTGGTATGCTATGCGTTAAAGAAGATATCCTATGATATAACACATACAGTGATATTGCGTGATTTGTTGTGCATGGTTGTATATATGGCACACCGAACACCGTGTTGTACGATTTGTTATGCGTTACGAGGGATATAGCCTATGACACATCAGATACCGTGATGTTGTGTGGTTTGTTGTGCGTTACAGTATATATGGCACAGCGGACACCGTGATGTTGTGTGGTTTGTTGTGCGTTACAGTATATATGGCACAGCGGACACCGTGATGTTGTGTGGTTTGTTGTGCGTTACAGTATATATGGCACAGCGGACACCGTGATGTTGTGTGGTTTGTTGTGCGTTACGGTATATGGACGCATTTATGCACAACTGGAGCAACCCCAAAAAGTTTGTTTCAAGATAAATGCAGTTAAAGTTTATGGTGTTCTGTAAATTTAAGAAACTGAATAAGGAAAATATTGAGTTAAACCAGCACACGACATTCACATTCTTTATCCATGCAAAATACCCACATCTTCGAATACCTCCGGTTTCGAGCCTCGCTGCCTCATAATGTACTGTGGTCCAGTTGTGCATTTTGATTTATGTACAACTGGACCACATGTATAGTAAATTAAACAAATACAAATATATGTGGGGAATTTACAATAATAAGCACAATCCAAACTCTCTACATATTCTGTAGATCTATTCTGAAGTTTAAATACTAAAAAATACGTGTGCCGTTTGATAATTAAGGGGACTGAGAGGATGATGGGTAAAAGAAAAGTGTGGGTTGGTTAAGATGTGCATAAATCAATTTTAAGATTTTGATTTATGCACAAGTGGACCAAGCCACATTTATTGTCAATTTAACAAATGTTTAGAAAAATTCAATAACGAGCAAATTATATATTTTCTAAATCTTATGTAGATCTAGCTGTGGAACGTCTTCAGTAAAATACGTGTAACTTTTTTAGCTTAGGTGAAATCACGAGCACTGTGAGGCTGATGGAAGAAATAGATGTGTGGGTTGGTCCAGTTTGTGCATAAATCTATCCTATGATTTTACATTATGCTGTTTTTTCCGCGCCACCAGGTGGCGTGCTGGGTGTAATTTGGACATCTAGTTATTTTTTAAATAAAGGCTATGCATATTGTCTCTCATTTGGCACACTTAACTCAATTTCAATTTTTGGGGGTTGGCTCAGTTGTGCATAAAGGCGTCCGTATATGGCACAACGGACACCGTGTTGTTTGGTTTGTTGTGCGTTACGGTATCTATGGCACAACGGAAACCATGATATTGTGTGGTTTGTTGTGCTTTACGGTATATATGGCACAGCGGACACCGTGTTGTGTGGTTTGCTGTGCGTTACGGTATGTATGGCACAGCAGACACCCTGTTGTGTGTTTTTTTGTGCGTTACGATAGGCCTATATATGGCGCAGCGGACACCGTGTTGTGTGGTTTGTTGTGCGTTGCGGCCGCTGTATATGACACAGCGGACACGGTGATGCTGTGTGGTTTGCTGTGTAAACGTGATATATGGCACAGCTGATACCATGATGTTGTGTGGTTTGCTGTGTATAACGTGATATATGGCACACCAGACACGGTGATGTTGTGTGGTTTGTTGTGTATAACGTGATATATGGCACACCAGACACGGTGATGTTGTGTGGTTTGCTGTGTATAACGTGATATATGGCACACCAGACACGGTGATGTTGTGTGGTTTGCTGTGTATAACGTGATATATGGCACAGCTGATACCATGATGTTGTGTGGTTTGCTGTGTATAACGTGATATATGGCACACCAGACACGGTGATGTGGTGTGGTTTGCTGTGTATAACGTGATATATGGCACACCAGACACGGTGATGTTGTATGGTTTGCTGTGTATAACGTGATATATGGCACACCAGACACGGTGATGTTGTGTGGTTTGCTGTGTATAACGTGATATATGGCACACCAGACACGGTGATGTTGTGTGGTTTGCTGTGTATAACGTGATATATGGCACACCAGACACGGTGATGTTGTGTGGTTTGTTGTGTATAACGTGATATATGGCACACCAGACACGGTGATGTGGTATGGTTTGCTGTGTATAACGTGATATATGGCACACCAGACACGGTGATGTTGTGTGGTTTGCTGTGTATAACGTGATATATGGCACACCAGACACGGTGATGGGCTATGCTAATAAAAACACAGAATGCCTACTGCAGTCGACATCAGTGCTCTAAGGGTTAAAAATGCTAATGAAGAGCTGCTTACCGTCTGAGACCTCTTGACGCCTCTGTCTGGCGTCCAGCCTATACACTCCTCGTAGCAGTAGATTTGAGGATGATGTGACGTGAGGATGGTCTGTTCAGGATCTTCATCCTCCTCTTCCTCGTCCAAGTCTTCCCACTCATCGTCGTCCTCGTCTCCAGTCATATCAGCCTCAGCCACGCTCCTCTCAATGCCGCTGTCATTCAGGTCAGTGCTATCAACAAAATAACATGCATTGATCAGTAACAAAGAAGAGACGAAGGTCATGTGTTGTTTGAATGGAACGTGAGTACCGGTCCTGGAGCGGGGGAGGCGCACCTGCAAGTTCCAACGTGGTAGACTGCAGTGTTACGCACTACACTAGTAGTCCAATCAATATGTGGTATGACCAGAAACTGACCGTAACATAATTTAATTTTTCAGTAATTAACTCTGGTGATACTCTGAAAAGACATGCCAAAAGCATAGAAAGCTGTCTGTGGGGGAGATGTCACAAGTGCAAAATCCAAGATGGCCGTCATCCATTTTCTAAACAGTTTTAAAATGTCATATCTCTTACGAAAAATGTATTAAAATGGATTGTTACACTTTCTACACATTTGTTCCAAGAAACAGCAAAATCCTGGATGGCCGCCATTCAACATAAAATGTTGTAGCCACCAAATTTTGAAATATCCTAAACAAATGCTATAAATAATTGAAATCCCTATTCCAGAAACACAGCAAGAATCAGTATCTATTCATGTACCAGTAATTCAGTTGATGTCATCAACTAGATCATATTTTTGTGAAACCTTGTTTTCAGAAATGACAGGTGTATTGTTTTTTTAGTACATTAGATCATCCTGACCATATACCACCTGGGTGCAAAAGTCGCTCTTTTTAGCATATTTAGAGAATTGGGTTAAGGAATTCAAAACAGCCGCTATCTTACAATAGAACAGTATTTTTTTTTCGAAACATTTTGTCAATATCCTCCATAATTGTTTTTTTAAATTTTTTTCGGGGGGGGGGGAGTCAACGTTTATTATTTAAATAAAGGTTTTATTGACCGTTTACATATCAGCTTTCACATAATGTTGGTTCTTTTATTTATTTATTTTGTACATTTTTAAATGAGGTGCTAATCGGTTGTATTTTCGGTTGTCACCATCCCATGAATTTAAACAGTTAGGGTCACTGCAGGCTATGTGTGTGCACCAAGGAATGATATCGGCTGTAGCGGGATTCAAAAACCCGGTACCCAAAGCTGATAAGGACATGTAGATTTGAGCATCATCGGCATAAATGTTGTGGTTAATGTCGAAAAAACATTTATTAGCAAATTAAGTACCAGCTTTCAAAACATGCTAAAGATAAAACGTGACATCAATCAGCAGGATGGCAAAATCGTTGAAATCCATTTTTCAAATGTGAATAAGGGCCGGGACCCTGGTGCAGTGGTTAAAGCTGCCTGTTTGCAAAGTCGGAGATCGCGGTTTCGAACCCCACTCTGGCCTTCAAATTTCAAATAAACAAAACGTTTCTTCCACTCTCACCCGTAAAGATTCAATATTGTGGGTAGCCTCTGCGACCTAGAGGTAGCGTGCTCGACCTCAGACCGCCAGGGCTCGAATTTCGTATCATGTTTCCGGAGGGCAGTGTCATCTCATTCATTTCACCATCCTCAAGAGGTTCCCCTGGTCCAGTTTAGCCTATATGTGCACAAAGGTGGCCTGAAAGCCCATTCATTTCATTTCATTTTATTTCAAATAATTTTCACTCACTTAACAGTTGTGAATCGCTTTAGCGAGATAAAACGTCAAGTGAGTGAAAATTCAAATTAAATAACTTGGCGTTTATAATAAACATAATGATTTTTTATCGACTTTGTTCAGGAAAATAAAATAAAATAAAATGAATTGGGTTTTAGGCCAACCTTGTGCACATATGAGCTAAACTGGGCCAGAAGAACATCCTGAGGATGGTGAGATGAATGAGATGACACTGCCCCCCCCCCTCCAGACACAGGATTCGAAATTTGAGCCCTGGCGGTCTGAGGCTACCTCTAGGTCACGGAGGCTCCCCACAATATTTTTCAGGAGTACGACAGCAAAGTGTATAGTTAAGAGTGTCTCAATTGACATAATAATTTGAGAATGTTCCTAACGTTAGTCGGTCAGAGGTGCGTTTGTAATCAGCAGCTCCACTAGACCGACTGTCTACTCCACCAATGCTGATACATTACTTCTAGTTAATGTAGTCAATCATTATTATAGATGATGAAAAGATAAATGATATGTTAGAAAATGTAAAGATACAAATACAGCCTTGTAGATATATATAGACCTACATACCCAGCAAACACGATGCGTTGGCCCAATGCTGGGTTGACGTTGGTCTATCGTCTACGACGCTGGCCCAACATCAGCCCAGCATTGGGCCAACGCCTCGTGTTTTCTAGGTATGGAGTCAGTGATCTGGTAATGTTATACAGGAGAGCCTCCCCAAGTTAAGTGTGCACCCACTGCCACCCAGCAAATAGAAAACGTCAAACCAACATTAGCCAGACATCTCGTATTTGACATGTTTGATGGGCACGACTTATTCGAATGTTGATCGTGGTTGGCTCAGTCGTGGCCAAATACCGGGGGGGGGGGGTGCATTGGGATATGCCCCCTCCTCCCCTCGCACCCTATTTCATTATTTTTAACAAATTAAAAAATATCCCTCGGAAATGAAAAAGTAATAACTCTCCATTCACTTCAGGCAACCTAAAAACCCGTCAGCTTCTGGGCTTCCCCTGAACTTTGGGTCTGCCTTTTGGGCTCTCTCTCAAACTTTTGTTTAGACTTGTCCCTGCTCCCTAGCTCTCCCCGATCACAAGACGTGATGTTTTTAACATAATGTCATTGTGGCAAAACATTGGGAAGAAAATCAAGTGACCAAATGAGATTAAAGGAAAAAAACACCATTTCTACAGATATCCCTATTTGAAATAGCGGAGCGATAACTATAGATATCTTGTTTTCTATAAATTTATGTTGAGGAAATAAATATAGACATTGATTTAGCAGTAGGGTATGTTGAATAGCCCATACAAGCAAACATTGACAAACATGTTGTTTTAATTTTGGCCCAGAGTCATAGACCGTCATTAAACATCAGCATTGAATTTATGTCTCGTTTTACTATGGTTACTGGGCTAACTTTGGGCAATAAAAATACGTGAGCAAGTTAATCACTCGATATGATGCTGTAACACAAGTGATAATCGGATTAGGGACGTACATTTACACTCGTACACATGGTACATGGTGGATTAGTGCTGCGCCATCGTGTGCAGCATTGACCCAACATTGAACCAACATAATCAATCGTCTACGGAAGTAACACCAGTCGTTAGCTGAAGAGACTAACACTGCAATGTACTAACTTTTCTCAGCCAATTTACTATATTCTCCTATTTGTATAGTAAGGTTGATAACTGCGTGCTCTTGAGTAATATCATTGTGTACAAAGTGAATGGACATAATTAAAATTTGATGTCAAACAACAATATATTCTAATAATACAATTAAATATATATAAAATAATATTTAATCATCCAGATCATAATAATTATGTGATAAAAAATATCAAATATATTTCAATTTGGAGAGCACTATGTACACAACCATGATAACTGAGAAATATTTCACATTGCTCATTGCCATTCCTTTATTTAATTGCTGGCGCTAAAAACGTAGGCCTATCTAACGTAAGTACAAATGTTTTGTTTTGAGTGTACTTTTTAAAAAAACTGTTATTTTGTGAGGGCTTTGATGGAAATAATTTATTTTATACCCCTGCCCCCTGTTAGACAGTGTTACAAATTCTAGACTGAGGGGAATAATACTTCATGTTAATCAACCGGTGGGCTTATAGGCCTACATAGCATTTCTTTACAATTTGTGCTGAATATCAATTATAGGAATATGCACTAATTTTTCAACCACATAGTGACACTTTAAAATCAGCCCCTGTCTCTTGAACCAAACGCATGAGGAGAGGTTATGTGGATAAGTCATTCTGAACAGACGGTATTTATAAGCATCGAGTATACATTACCGTTGTGCACATTTCTATCTGTTGTGATCTTACCTGATGACACAGGGGCAGGCCTGTAGAGCCGTCATGGGCACACCGTCACAGCTACCTGTATCCATCTCTGTCAAACACTTGGGGATATTCTGCAGCTCTGTCAAATTTCTGTCCGTATTCTTCATCGCCGTGTTCCACACCTATAGGCCAGCACGTGTCCGGACGATAATCCCCTGGGCTAATATACCTGAGTATCAGAGCCTGTCGCATGTGTATCCCACACCACTACTGACCACTGGTCAAGACCATCGGTACATGACCTGTGTTTTGATCGTTCCCGTGGCTAGGATCTTAAACAAACTCGCCCACTTTGATCAGCTTGATGAGTAACCATAATTCCGGTCGTATGTGGCAGGCAATGTGTTTGAAACAACAACACACGTGGGTCTGATCCACGCGACCACATCCGGAAACCAGCACGTGTCCCAGAACAGGCACAGACACCTTGACCTTTTGGACACACCCATCGGGGTCCACCACCAGCAAACGCTACATGTTGTGTCAATGCTGGTTTAATGTTGGGCAGCATCAAAGACGCTGGTCCAGCAGAGAACCAGCATTGGGTTGACAGCTCGTGTTTGCATGTACTTTTGGTTGAAGAAATTATCAAACATTTGCCCAACAATAAATCGGCATTGGCTTGACATCTCGTGCTCACAGGGGTACTTTCGGTGAATGGCTTGTCAAACGTTGACCCAATGCTGGGCGATAGTCTCTTTGGTGCCTGGTATTTTGTTTACTGTTCAGAGTGTCAAGGTCGATTTTATTGCTTTTTTATGACAAATAAAGTAACCCATTCTTAAAATGCGCTTACTGATGCGAAATGGATTTACAGAATTAAATTGTTTAAATATTTCAAACTCGACAACATAGAGTGTTAAGCCTACTGAAATACTGTTAACTAACAACTTTCTTTAATAATGGGAAACTTAAAATATTTGTAATGGATGTAGTTATTTATAAAATATTTATTGACACATTTTAACCCAAGATAAAAGCAAAATCATGCTTCATACAGATATGACGATGAAGTAGACTTCACACCAATATAGGCCCAGATTAAGATCGTGAAACCCATCTAGTAAGTTTCTTACCACAACTACACCGCGAAAACAATATGAAAATAAAATCTCGCATCTTGATCTTTTTCATTGATTCACGAGCCCTTGGTATGAGATGGTGTTGACCTTCACGTGGACGAAATGGGGGTCAGATAGTCTTGATGTAACCTACCGACAATGACCTAATCAAAATGTAAGTTTAGTCCTATTCAGGTTAAATGATAATAATTATTACGATCAGTGCTACATCGAGTTCTCAATGTAATATTACAGAGAAGCACGTAGGCCTTCCATTTGAAGGAATGATAAAGTTCACCATATAATACGCGAAAGTAAATTTCGATAGCGCATAAGTCGTCAGTAGCCCGAGCTCAGAAGCGCCATATTTTAGAAACGATTATACGTGTGTTAGTTTGCGCAGTTCTAATCGCTATACACATGGGTATTATTTATTCAGACCACTTCAGACAAGGTTAAATTGAAACCTAATTATAAACAGGTCTATATGAAGCATAGACAACCCCCCAATAACTTTATCTCCTCATGGGATTCGAACTTTATAAATGTTTCCGCACTGTGACCGTGGTCCGACTCCTGCTCAGCAAACAATAAATGAAATATAATAATTTTAATAACTTGAAATATTAAAAAAAAAAAAAAAAAAAAAATTTGAGGGGTAATTTATATATTTTTTTTATTAAATATTTAGATCATTAGATTAAATTCACATTATAAATATATTTCGATTTGATAGCGTCTCTCCTTAAGGTACTGAAAAGTGCACAATTAGCGCACATACGCACAACCTGCTAAGATTATCTAGATACGACAATACACCAAAAAGTCTTGAAAAATTCCTCCGATGAGGTGGTGATGTTTTATATTTTGTATATAAATTATTAAATTATAAATCAACGGTTAATACAACATCGTCCAACTTGTAAGACGACGAGGGTATCCATAGGCACAGCTAAATGTCGGGTCAATTTTGGACCAGCGTCTCCAGTTGATGTAGCTATGGACCGATATACAGGCATATTATATCAATGCACGTGAATAATTCTCATCGCCCGCGATATATGGGTTGTAGTTCAGCATAGCAGGGGGTAATACAATACTGCCATACAAATTAGCCAAAAAGCCAATATAACTGCTTACTTTTCGAATAGAATAATCCGACTTTGGTTGGACGTTGGGAAGAGCTGCTTCATTATTAGTTAGGATGAACTTTTGATAATCATGCAAATTGAAACTGAATTAGACTACCAGACCATTTGATTTCAGATGCCTAATTATTCCTGAAAGGACGACCTTTTCTAAATTTTAGAAATAAAGTTAAAATTTGTTACATGCTGTTAATTTGGAGCAAACAGCTAAATGCTGGTTTACTATCGGTCTACCGTCTGTGGCAGCATTGGCTAGACGTACCATAAACACGAGATATCAACCCAATGAAGCTTTACATTGGGATAACAACCCGATGAAGCTTTAACGTTGGCCCATCGTCTCCAACACTGGGCCAACGTTAAAATAACATAGGGTTAATAACTCTTGTTTGCTGGGATTGTAGCATCGTGTCACGTGCAGTTAACCCATTACGCCCTCACAATGCAATAAAGCATCATTTTACATCCCTGAAAACAGACTTAATTTTCCTACAACCAAGGGTTTTAGAACGAAAATTTTCATGAAACTTGTTCACCAATTCATAGCAATTTTCGGTAATTGTTAAACCACATCAAATCATCTTCGTCCACTACAAGTCGCTTGTAGAGGATGAAGATGACAATGGTAAATTCAGGCTTGAGAGGGTTAAGCATGGCAGGCACCACGCTGCATATTTTTGAAAATAATTACCGAAGACAAGATGTTATCAACCATCACAATAAAGACGCTCTGAGGTTCAATTTCAGGTTATTATACTCGGGTATATCATGGAAAACGATACACTGACCAAAAGTTGGTCCAATATCGGACCAACATTGGGTCAGTGTATCGTGCTGCCTGGGAAATCATGACATTTTCATTCATCTTGAGGTGGGAATCGCAGCAGCAATTCACACCTCAAGATGAATGAAAATGACGATAAAATGCCTGGGAGTTACGAGGGTCAAACCAGCTATGCTGGTTAAAATCAAATGATGACTTCATAATTTTGACTGCAGCAGCTGCTTTATGAAATGTCTGCTATACATTAGATGCTCTCAGCCTGAAATATTATATGACTTATTTCACATTGCACGCATTCTTCACTCGTAGAAACTGTCAACAATAATGTTCTCTAAAATGTCTAAACAATTCCAAACTACATGTGAAATGTTACCACCCTGTAGAATATTTTTTGTCGGAGCCAGTACAAATTTCTACACGAAAAGACACAGGTGTGACATTAATACTTTTAAAAGCAAAAATTGTCAGCTATGTTTTATCGCGATTTTACCTAAATGGTAAATTTTACAGGGGACCGTTTTTTGCACTTTATATAATGCTCGGGGAAATAAGAACTGCAGAACGGAAACTGCTTACTTGACAAGTAAGCAGTTAGGCCTACTGTATTTTAGTTTTACGCGACAAAAGAAGACAGACGTGTTGTAAATTTGCGGTGTGGGGTATTATTTAACCTATTGTTTGGTTTTAAAGCATCGGAATTTCATATGAGTAATATTCGTTGTTTGCCTGTTAAAGGAGAGGTCCATCGTGCACTATAAAAGTGGACCAAGGATATACCCATTTTCAATACAAGCAGACTCATGCGAAAGGCTGAACATTCTGGCATGTGTAAGATAATATGCTAAATGTAGTGATATAATAAACCAGATATACCCACTATCTTCTGATTTACTAGGCCTATATAGGAAGGCTTAAAACATAGCAAAATAGGTAACATGAGTCCAATTGAAAATAGCCCACATCAATTCATACAATTGAAGGTGATATAATTTTTAAATCGTTTAGTTTTTAAAAAGCCATTTTTATGTAAACATAGTTTTTTATACCATTTTCGAACTGGTCATTTATAGGAAATGAAATGAATCGGGCTTTAGGCCACCTTTGTGCACATATAGGCTAAGCTGGGCCAGGAGAACCTCCTGAGGATGGTGAGATGATTGAGATGACACTGTCCTCCAGACACAGGATTCGAAATTCGAGCCCTGGCGGTCTGAGGCCGAGCACGCTACCTCTCGGTCACGTAGGCTCCCCACAATACTGACTTTCACATGTGGATGGGGAAGAAACATTCTTGTTTCTTTCAAACCGCCGAGACCGGGAACCGAACCCCGAACTCTGGCGTGAAAGGCAGCGGTGCTAACCACTACCCTAGGGCCCCCGCCCGGTCATTTATAGAAACATCAGGGCGTCAAGTTGAAAGTAAGTCTTAGAAAAAAAATTGGTGTGAAAACATAATAGGAATTCTATTGATAAAATATAGCTAAAATATAAATTATTTTTGAAACACGATGGCATCCCATCACCCCTATTGCCATCCCGGTTTATCACTGGTTTGGCTTGCAGGACCGACGAAACATTTTCGCACACGGCAAGTGCCCTATGGGGCCGGAATACAAGGTCAAAACGGAAATATTTTTTCCACAAATGTCATAAAAAATGGAAACAATCTGGCAAGGGGGTATATAGTTATTGAAGAATTGTCAAGGATTCCGGAGAGACGACGGCGACGAGAACGGGTTGTAAAACATAAAGCCTCCCTCTGAGGGGTCCTTAATTGCGAGGGAGTCAAGATAGTCAAACAGGCGGAACGACAACCGCCCCCCCCCCCCCACCCCCTTAGCATAGTGACCCCAGTTGTGAAATCGGACTAATATATCATGTGATTCTTGAATGATTAATAAAACTATTCCTGGGGAACGACGGAGGCTATCTACTCAATCCATAGCCTATATGAGGTACTGTTTGGTTGAAACAATAGCCATCAATTACCAGGACCTCCCACCCTTCAAATTGTAGCTGTAGGTTATCGACAATTAGCAATTTCTTTTTACCAGATATCAAACTTGGCCGTAAGACTAATAGAGTGCACATGTAGTTAAAAAATGAAGGACCCAAGTCAAAGCGGTAAGATGTTATCGAGTTTAGATAAAAACACAACTAATTACTCAGATCATCATATTACAAAAAATATTGCCCTGATTATTGAGAGTTGGCTCCGGGCGACACCTCTAGCCTGCTAACAGCAGGCGTGATAAAAAAGACAACACATTGTATTTTTACATATTTATTAGACACATCTCAATGTAATAGCTTCCCAGCAGACGTGTACCCTGTGTCGGTTCAATGTTGGTCCATTGTCTTTGATGCAGACCCAAAATTACACCAGCATTGGGTGAACGTCTCACGTTTGCAGAAATAGACATACACCCAATGTTGGGCCAGCGTCGTAGACGGTGGACCAACATTGGGTGGATGTCTCGTGTTTGCTGGGTTACCACAAATCATCACCTTGGAAATAAAACACGTTTAATCCGACATGTAAACCAAAAAGGAGGTAACTGCGTTTTTTGAAAGTAAACAGTTATTGCCTTTTAGCTTCGCATGGCAGATTGGTCAATTTACTGATCGACAATTAGCAGTTTTTAATTCTAAGAGCAGATGTGACAATATCATTACACTATCATTACATTACACTGTTATTTAACCATTTGTGTAGTTTTAATGCATCAAAGGCGAGAAATATTCATTGTTATATTATAATATAATATAACATTTTGTTTTTTAAATCGTCCAGGAACAAATTTGAGAGAATAAATTCAAGTCAACGACTTCAGTTGTGGTTCTGTTACTATATACAGTGCAACCTGTACATACCGGACCCTGTGCAAACCGGAATCCTGTCTATATCGTAATAATTATTTGGTCTCGAATTCATTACACTAAAAAACAATACTAATAAACCCTCTTTAAACTGGAACCTGTCTACTCCGAATACCGGACTCATTATATTCCACAAATGCATAAATTGTATTGTATTTCACCTGTCTAAACCGGAATTGATTTTTTTTAAATCGATCGCATGCGGTGCGCTAAGGGTTAAACAGGGGGCGGTAAGGTGACGTATCATCCTGCTTGTTATCTGGTTATGCAATGAGAAAGGTGCGAAATTATTGTTGATAGCACCCTTTTCTCGTTAGAGAACCTGTCAGCGCATTTACTTTAGAGATTGGTAATATATTTTACCAACATATTGAATTAAAAAAAAAATTGGTTAACAAAATATTGTAACAAAATCTTTGACTAATATAATAAAAAAAAATCGTTTTAATTCATAAACATATCAGTGCATTAAACATAAATAATTCTCACGAAAATTAGACTGTGTTTTTAGATGAATTTATTCTGTTTGTGATATTTAATGTCCCAATAAATAAATAAATAACGGGAGGCCTATAGGTAAAAAATAAAAATATATTTGACTTATTCTTTCATTGCTGGATTATTCCTATATTATTTTTTACTCCTAGTCTAGGCATTAATTGTATTAAATGACATAATTATACAGTATCAAATCATTTAATCCAGCGTCATACATTCCAGAAAATATATAAAAGTTACCAAACAAACGTGTGTTGTGGTCATGAAACAGTTAAAAAATTCTACTGCAATATGATTAACTCTGTATCAAGAGGACAGATTTTCCCACAGCTTTGATATTTAAACGGGCTGATGTTGTTGTTAACAAATATGCTCCGTGTTTGAAATGTGTGACGGACGATTACAAGAATGTAATGTTATTTTAGATCAGGCACTAAAAAATCAATGATAATAAAATGACAAATGCGCTCCGTGTGTGAAATATGTGACACACAATTACAAAAAATGTACTTTTATTTTAAGTTCAGTGCTAAAACTGTAAATACATTGATAAATTATCACAGACACAATATGTATACCCACTACTAGTTTTATTATGCATAATAGCAAGAATTCTTGATAATAGCTGTATTATGTGCTTTATATTTGGATTAGGCTTGAAAAATAATATCTTTAAAAAAATTGTGCCTTTTATTATATCAATTTATTTGCATTCATCCACCTATCATTTGTAGTCCTACCAACGACACATACTGAATTATAACCATCATGTCAATTGTACAAGTTATTGTTGTTTGTTCCCCTCCAAAAGCAAAAACCCTGTCTAAACCAGAACCTGTCCAAACCGGAATGAAACTTTGTCCCCAAGGCATTAGGGTATGGACAGGTTTTAATGTATACATACGACGTGGCATTTCATTTCCAACATTCATATGAACATTACTTATGCTGCATTGTTCAATAATTTTACTCAAAATAAGTCACATATTGTCGCCTTAGTATTAAGGAGTCGTATCTCCCACTTTTTAAGTGGCAGATATGACTCTTTGATACTTAGGTGAATATATGCGCCAGTAGCAGGTAAAGGGTTAAAGGTATCTCACATTGCTGTTGTAAAGTACACTGATTTTGCTGTTGTTACAAACGCCACAGTACATACAGATACTGCGTTTTGGCTTTGCAGATCAGTATTATACTCTTCCCCTGAGTCACCAACGTCAGCTCCACCACAAACAATTATAATACATTGTTATTGAATGTTTGATATCAGACAAAGTGAAATCATGTCAACTGACTGCCCTTGCTACTGTATTCTCTTTGTTACCGGATTTATCTTGTTATCAGATTCTCCTTGTTACCAGTTTGACCTTGTCATGAGATTCACCTTGTTACCGAGGTGATTTACACAAGGATCGCAGATAGTAAATTACCGGTACATGTAAACTTAAGAAACTATGTGAGATCTTGATTATAGAAGTAGAAAAATAGCATACAGCGGTACATATGTCATGAAATCGCAACAATCTCATGTAATTTTCTTACACTTCTAACCATTTAAGCACTAAGAATGCGAAGATTTAATCAATGTTATTGGGAATTAAATCAACATCAAGATTTGCAAATGTTAGGTCACACATTTGAAGTTGTGGTTTGCGCTAGAGAGACACAGGTTCAAGTGTGTGAGAATTTAGTTAATATAACTGAGCGGAACAATGGTTGAGTGTTGGCTGATTAGCAATTACCCCAGCAAACACAATAAATTGATCAATTGTTGTTTTAATGTCGACCCAGCACCTCAGACGGTGGGTCACTATTGAACTAGCATTGGATCAATGTATTGTGTTTGCAGGTAACAGCTGAAATACATCTGAGAATAGATCATTTAGTTTCCATAGAGATCAGTGTCATTTTCATTCCTTTTATCACTAACTAAGCTTAAATACTGTTCACTGGACGGTTTGTTATGTATACAATGTGTCATATTATGTATACAATAAAATATAATGGGAAACGATATAATAGAAAGGATTTTCTAAAATGTCCATCCATCCCTTGAGCATGTTGACAGAGCAGTGATTTGTAAGTGTAGTGAGGAGTACAATATAATCAGGTCTTTCTGTTGAAATCAATCATCAATGCATGTTTTGTCGCCAGCTTGGTACAGCTCTATAACATAAAAAAAATTTATATTTATGAAAATTTGAGCGAAAAGATAATATAAAAAATATCTAGCGGCATAACATGTACAATTTGAATAAAAATATATGCCCTCATTTCTCCTTCAAATTTTTTTGTTTGACGGATGAATAAAAAGTTTGAAATGGCTATAGACGTGATTCCCTGCAAACACCATACGCCTAACCAATGTTGTTTTGATGTTGGCCCATTGTCTACGATGCTGGCCCAACATCAAAACAACATTGGTAAATATGTGTTGTGTTTGCTGGGTTAGCATTTTAATCCTTTTCCTGTGATGACGACTTTTGTCATTTTTAACCTGTTTTATTAGTCGATCAAATCACTGATATTAGAAACGAGATGTGTGTTTAAACATCAAGATTTGCAAATATTTGTACTCAAATGAGACAAATATGCATAATTTTCAGCCACTTGAAGTTGTGGGTAGCAGTAGCGAGTTCAAGTGGGTGAAAATTTAAATCAATCAACTTAGCAGGATAAAGGTTGAGGGTTTATATATGTCTCTGTTTTCTCTCACCTGTGCTGCATGTGTAGAACAGGTCCTGTACTGTCAGACCCTCTGGTTTTTTGTCGCTCCTTCCATCCAGCTGTTGGCTGTAGTAGCCGAGATGGGTCCCTTTCCACACGTACTTCCACCTAGGGAAAATCATATATAGTCTGTCAAATACAGTGACCCTTTGAAGCTAATTTTGTATAGATCTGGTGTTTTAATCGATGAAGTTGAACCACTTCTTCATCTCCAAAGCTTGGATGTGTACATGCAAAACCACAAGATATCGCCTTCAAAAGTAAAATCAAAACCTGATCAAGCTTTTATTCAAGATGAATAATAAAGGCTATTAATTGACAGGATACATATTCTGGGATATCTTGTAATAAACCTTTGTTTTTGCTAAATTGCTTGTCACTATTTTGTTGTCATCTTAAGCTAAAATTTCTCACACAATTTCCAACTTATAATGATAAAAAATTATCACATTTTTTAAAAATAGAAATATTTACCCCAAATTGAGTAATTTGATTAGCTTCTACCGCAGAATGTTTTATATATTTATATCATTTTGTTTGGTTTGAGAGTTTTAATCCATCCTGGCAGGACAAGGGTTGAAAAGTCCTATGTTGTGGGTCTACTGCCATTAAAAATATTTTACTCTTTCAGTGTGGGGATCGACTTTAGTCAGAATCTGATGTATAAAGTCGGTCCATATGCTGGGAGAGTTAACCCTTTAACTGCTGTTCTGTAGTGTACTTTTGTTAGAATTCCTTTCATACAATACACAGTAATGTATACAATCAGGTGAATTTCATGAAAATTTGAAGAAATACTTAGGTAGTTTATAAAAAAAAGGTTAAATTAATCTCTAAATTATTTATTTAAATCTGTGGATTAACATAATACCTGCTGCTTTAGTCGTTCCAGCCTAGCTTTCTTTTCTTCCTCTGCTTGTTGTTTTTCTTGGGTCTTCCCCATTTTTCTCTGCAATGACTCCTTGTCCTGAAACACATAAGACCACCCTGTCTTATGACCTCTTACTATTGTGGTACCGCGGGGTGGTCTCTCACCTTGGTACCATCAGGTATGTTTTTTTATTGCCACCACACAAAAATTCAATTCAGGTACCGCTGTAACATGAAACCACAGGTTATCACATTTCATTACTTCTTTTACTTACCGCAATTAGCTGCCTATATACTGCGGTATTACTACGTCATGCACCCATACTGCGATAGGTCACTTCAGTGTGGTCATATTTTTCTTCCTCACTATTTGACGGCGATAACAAAATAGCTACCATGGTGTATTAAAGAATTAAAACTGCAACACCACACACTATATACCGCATTGTGGCCTTCTTTTTACACCTAATTTGACATCTGGGCTGACATCATAACCTGATCCACGGTACCCTGACGTGGTACCCTGTAACGCTGATTCCTATACTTCAAATTTAGCTGCTAATGTATGTTTTTTATATAAAAATTTGTTATTCCTCTATAGTTTTGTCCATAAATTACTTAGAAAACAAATTGGTGTCTTGTGATAAACAATTGTTCTTGGTACGGTTTGAAATGTCCCATTTATTTGCATCAATTAATGCATCCAAAAGTGGTAAAATTTGTCATAACTGATTGATTAAATGATTATATTTAAATTTAAAAGCTCTTCCAGATTTATCAATTCGTTTAGATTTCAAAAGTACAAAAATATTCCCAAATAAGTCTCGAGAAATATTATATCATTTTTGTCTATTTGAAAAAATACCCCATTTTCGACGCATCTTTTGAGTATAGCCCATATACATTATATTACAGTGTACGTTTAGTTCAACTTCAATCTAGCCTGTTACATCTCCATGCTTTTTATTCACATCTGGACCCGGATGGTTAATTGACTAGACAGTGGGTCTACAAAGTTAACCATAAAGCTTGACTATAGATCATCAGCTGGTGGCCAATCCCAGTTAGCTCGGGGCGATCACCAACGTAAATAAGATTGTGTCTAAAAAATATGTTAAAACTTACTCTGTTCTGGAAATGACTGATGACTACTTTGCCATAGCTGCCTCGGTCTTCTTTCTCTAATTCAAGACGCAAAGCTTCTTGACGTTTTTTATCTTCTTCTTCCTGCTGTCTAAGCTTCTTGAATACATCCACTTTCTTCTTGGTGTCCATCTGAAATTTTCTGTACTTTTGTAGTTATTTTTTATGCCGCTTTTTTTTGCTTTTTTTCATTTTTTTTATGAATTAGCTGTAATTACTTGATCAGTACAGTACCTCAATACAAGGCTTACCTGTTTTTGTCTTCTTTGCTCTTCTAGCTTGGCTTTTTCCAACTTGCCTTTCACTTCCTTTTCTTCTTTCAATGCACGCTCCAGCTCTTTTTCCAACTGTGTAATGATAAAAAATGACAACTATTCCCAAAATTAGCAGCAGTGGATAAAAACAACTTGAGATTAAATGCTGTTTGTATAATGTTGCATCATGTATGATGTATCATGCATCATGTATAATGTATTATGAATGAAGCCCCTGATCTTTGTCATGTACATGCTGGACCTCCATATGTCACACTCACCTAACATTAACCCTTTCACCACTGAAGACCGTTTTTGTGTGCTGAATGCCATAGCATTCAGCACACAAAAACGGGCTTCAGTGGTGAAAGGGTTAAACCCTTACACCGCTAGGTGCGACTATAGTTGTTTTTAATCTGTTTTATTGGCCATTTCCATTGCAGCTACTTGGAACAAGATGTGTATTTAAACATCAAGATTTACAATTGTTGACTCTCAAATTAAACAAATACGAGTAATTTTTACCCACTTGTAGTTGTGGATCGCAGTAGTGAGTGGGTTAAAATTTAAGTTATTTAATTTGGCGTTAAACTAAAGAATCGATCATATTTATTTGGTTATAGGAATGAATACTGTAATGATAATTTGTTGATTATTCATTGATATAGGCCTACGTTGGACCTGCGCAAATACAATAATCCTAAGCAGATTGTGTGCGAGCGGATAGCAAACAGAAAAAAATTACATTGCATGCAGTTGTTCTCACATAATCATACACACGCACAGTAATATGCCGACGTGCAAAGCCAAAAGGCAGTATCTGCTTACCTCACAAGTAAGCAGGTACTGCCTTTTGGCTTCGCCCTATTAAGGGTTAAACAGACCTTCCATCTGTTGAGCTGCACACGCTTTTCATGCCTCTCATGATCAAGAGCTTCCTTCTCCATCTTTTTCCCCTCCTCATCATCACCGTCTGAGTCACTGATGTCTGCATTGGCTATTATGGCATCTTTCTCATCCTGATGCACACAAATCTCTTTTAAGTACTCAGTACAAGCAGTAGTATTTTATTTTGTTGAAGATATCCATCATATTAATATGATAAACATAGCATTAAAAGAAGATAGTGTTATATTCAAATTAGCTTATTTCCACTGTGGCGCAAGGCAGTGAGGCAAGATAAGTGATAAAAAGGTAACAAATGTAACTACAAATAATTTCAGGTAAGAGCTAAAAATTCTAAAGGTCAAGGGTGGCTTAGAAAATTGCCTGTATACAACATCCTTTTGGATATAAAACGGTATATGGCACTTTGTGAAGTGGCAGATAAACACTTTGGTGTATCTCCCACTTTTTGAACTAGAAGATACGCCCTTCCAAGCCTAAGGGGACAATATCATAATGATCATGATGATATGATCAGATGTCATACACAGGGGTAGATTTAGGAGTGAAATTTCTCCTAGACTGTAGGGCCAGCCATCCTGAAAAGTTAAAGCCCGCAATTAAAAATGATGGCCTTGATTTTTTTTGAATAATTATAGTTCATGTCATTGTTAAAGCTTTGATATAGTCACTAGCTCTTATTTATTACAAATTAGATACTCAATAGATAAATTCAAGAAACAATCATGTTGTTATAATGGAAAAACTTTTTATTTGCTGTGTTTATTGATCATGTATAAAATTAAACTGGAAGAAATCAGTTGGTCATTCGAGCCAGTGACTGATCACATTGACTGGTCCTCCTCAGAGAACACTGGCCAAAGGGCCATAGCTCAAATCGAGCCCTGCATACGCGACCCATCTGCACATATCAGTTTCATTAGACATTTTTCATCAAATGAGATTATTCAATATTGTAAAAGACAACAAACAGATTACTTCTGGTCCAAATCGTTAAGAGTAAAAAAGTCAAAACAAACCGCCCGAAATGGTTGATTTTATCAAAATAATAAATTTTACATGAACATGGTGGATAACTATCTTTTTTTTTTATAAATTTCAACATCTAAATCTTCATCAAGTAAAATAAATATTCAGTGTATCAGCAAACGGAAGCATGTGAAGATTACTGTCATGCAAAGCCGAAATGGCAATATCTGCTTACTTTACAAGTAAGCAGTAAGCAGAAACTGCACTTTTGGCTTTATAGATCAAATTACCTCTCTCCTTTCCTTCCACTTCTGAATGGCCTCCTTTTTACTGTCATTGAGAACCAGATATTGCTGGTACCAGCTCTCGTGATCCCTGATTTCCTGATCCGTTCTTGTTGGCAGCATTCTTACAAGCTCTCTCAGAAATGTGTGCCGACCCTGCCACAAATATAGCAGGTTTGGGTTGAAGAGATTATGAAATTGTCTCCATGGATTATTGCCATTGTTAGATGCCAGTGGGACAGATAGGAAAGGACAGATAAACTTTCTAGAAGGCCATAATGATATATTCCATTTTAACAAACCAGATTTATTTTCCAGCAGTAGAAAAAATCTAGAATTCTGGGAAATATCCATGTAGATTTCTATTGGTCATACCGGTAGTTGTAAAGGTAATTTTAAAAAAACATTATTGCTAGATTTTGTAATTTTTCTTTTCCTTTCTTCCCATGTTTGCCGGGTTATCTTTTTTTTTACAAAACAATTAGCACAATAGATACAGCATAGCAAAAACAACATACCCCAGTATATTAAATCAGGTAGTCAGTTAAAAAAAAAAAAAAAAAATTTTGTAAATTGCAAGCTACCATTTAACCTGATGGTTCTCACACTTTTTTCAAATACAAAAATCAAGGACTTCTCAAGGACCTTACAAGGACTTCTCAATATTTTTCAAGAACCTTTCTTGTGCATGTTAAAAAAGGGGTTTGACGGTCACACAAATAAGTTAGGGCCAAAAGGTATGAAAATAAAGACAACTTTGGCTTTTTATTACTTTTTTTTATCAAATTTCAGACATTGTTTATTGATATTTGTGTTTTGACTTTATATTAATAAAATAGGCACACTACATTCCTAAACTACATCTTTATTTAAGTGTACCTTTTTCTTTCCATTAATCACCAGCTGTCGCCGCTGCGTGATGTTTTTCAAGATTAATTCAGCAAAACATCACAGGTTGATCAAAATTAAGGACTTTTCCCGGTTTAATAAAGTTTTTACAAAAATCAAGGCCTTTTCAAGGCTTGTAATATTTTTTTCAAATTCATGGACTTTTCCCGTTTCCAAGGACCCGTGGGAACCATGTAACCTCCATATAAAGATAAATAATTCATAAAAATAAAAAAAACCTCTATACCTTATGTCTGTTGCGAAACTTGAGAAAAGTACCATGGTCATAGTCATCCCATCCTCCTCGGATTCCTCCAGTCTGCTCCAGAAACATCTGAAAAAGAACGCAAAAAATTTAGGTTGTTGTAGGTTGAATTGCACAGTAGAACTAATATTAATATTATTAATATATTGCCTGAACCCTTCTCATACCCATCTATTTACTCTCATTTTTCTTCATATTAGGGTGTGAATTGCTGTCGCAATTCCTAACCCAAGATGAAGAAAACCCATTTTATGAAATACCTAAGTATACTTTTTCAAATTAAAGCTGTGAATGTGCTTATTATTTATACCATTTTTTATTAACCATTATTTATACCATTGTTTAACCCTGTCAAGCCTGAATTTACCATTGTCATCTTCATCCACTACAAGGCGTGAACTGCAATTTTTGACTTGTAGTGGATAAAAATGGCTTGTAGTGGGTGACAAATGAAAAAAAGATATTGTTATTATTAAAACTGTTCTGGGAAGAGTTTTCATTCTAAACCCCTAGGTGTAGGAGATTAAGGTCATTCTGCAAAATGATGCATCGCCAGGGTTTAAAGGGTTAATCAATCGATCTTATGGCAAATATGCCATGTGGTGCATAGATATAATAAGCATGCTAATAAGAGAACTTGAAGGGTTAATTCACAGGGTAAAAATAGGATATTTAACGGATGTTTCAAGCATAATTCATACCTGAAATTCCTTTACTTGAGGAGGCATGTTTTCCTTGATATCCCTACTAGAAGGCAGAGGTTTGACTTTGGTTGTAGTCAATCTAACAGTGGCAGCTCCTTGTTGTGCCCAAGAATCAAACTTTTTATCCAGAGCCATGACTTCTTGATATGTGAACCGCTCGTCTTTCATCAATTCCTCATATCTAGCACAATACAGTACACTAAGTTTGTGCATAGTGGAACAATATCAATAAACAAGCAATAATAAAGAGTGACATACTGTCAAAAGTGTTTGTAATATTCTTCTTGTATAGCTCTCTACTATAAAAGTATTTAGGTGTCATAAATGAAGATGTTGCATTTATTCAATTGTCCTATACCCGCCGTCAGAATAACTTGTATCCCAATTTCTTCGCCGATTTCTCAGTCAATTCCCAACCGATTTTCATGAAATTTTGCAAGAATTATTTTTGAGTCGCTCGAAGACTGCCATGAAATTTTATCGGAAAATATTGTATAGCTAAAAAATTAGACCATCCGGCATGTAATGCAATTCAGGATTAAAAACAAACCTCAATTTAACCAGTTTAGTGGGTTTATAGAGGGACGTCATAATTACAAATTTACTACATGTCAAATGGTCTAACTTTTGAACTATATAATATTTCTGGATGAAAATAGTCCTTGCAAAATTTCATCAAAATAAGTTGAGAAATCGACCAAAAATCGACTGAGAAATCGGCAAAAAACATGTGATACAAGTTAATGTGACGGCGAGTATAGTAGATACCACAAAGTCCATAAGTCACACTGGAGTATAAGCTGCACTAGGCTCAACATTAGGCTCAAAACATAGATAGATTGCACCAGCTGATATGACGCAGTCATAGGTCATTGCGCATGGGCCATTTGCAATAATTTCTGGCTGCTTGCATATATTTCATGTTCATCTAAACAGCAAAGCACATGCTTACACAGTTTAGTTCAACCACATAATAGTCACAAACGATCAAGCGATATGACATTACCGGTTCATGAAAGTCTATCTTATGATTTTACGTGACAGACGGTAGTCTCTCTAGATTTTGCTTCCGACGGTCATCGCCCAAGTTCAAAAACCATAAATAATTCACATCTTTAAAAATAATATTATCTAATTGTATTTGGGATTAAGTAGCACATGTACATGTACAATAGATGCATCATATAAATCTCCTTGCATCCTGGGTTTAAAAACAAAACATGTCAATTCAAAGAGTTGAGAGAAATACAAACTGTTCTTTGGATTGTGCCTTGAAAGCCGATATATGGGATTCAATGTCTTCCATGAAAAACTTTATTTTCTCAACAACTAAAACATTAAAATATTAGTAGCAACATCAATGACATTATTTTTTTTAATCGAAAAGTTAAATTGATGTATGGTTATATCTACAAACCAATGAAAAATACAGTTAGAAATCAAATATTATGTCCAGTTTCCCATCAAACGAAAGATTGACCCAGTGCTGGGCTAATGTTGGTCTGCTGTCTTCAACACTGGACCACATTAACCCAACATTGGTTCAATGTCTTGTGTCTGCTGGGATTGGCTGCTTTATTTGAGATCGGCATCAAGCTATTAGCAATGTGATTGGTCGAGATGCCAATTACAGGCTTAAGATCAATCACACAGAGGATTAAACAAAGCAAATAATAAGGTTATTCAACTCATGGAACATGCTTTGCTAGTGTTATACATGGAAACTGATATCAATAGAATCATACAACTAAATACCAGTCATTTGATTATCAATTAAAGCATTATTATATTGAATTTATAGACAATAAATAAGAAAATATCATTTGAAGACACAAAGTGACATCATAGGTATATCGTGAATATCAAAATGGTATTATCAAATTCTATGATCTATAGTTCACTACCAGTAGTTGACAAGAAGTTTTCATATAATACATGTATTTTGACACAAAGTGGGTTGATTATTTATAGAAAATATTTTCCATGTTTCGTCATTAGACAATAATTTGATCTTGTGTATAGAATAACATGCTGCATAGTTGATCTACAGTTGATCTACAGCATATCAAAGAGTTATTTTTTTCCATTTATAAAAAATAGCCTTCTACCAAATTGTATTATTTCATTTACTGAGCATCTACCACATGATACTCAAGAATTTCATGGGCATTATATTTGGATTTAAAGTGGCTTACCCTCTGAAGTGTGACTTTGATTTTTTTACAAACTTGTGTCTACCTGTCGCAACCCGCAACTTTAAGTGGGTAAAAATTACTTACATATGTATACAATTTGAATCAAAACATATGCCAATCTAGCAAACTTAATGCTGATTTCTCCTTTAAATGTTCTCGTTTGAGAAATAAAAAGACTGAAAATGGCTATAGATGTGATTAGTATTTAACCCTTAAAGAGCTGAATTATTTTCAGAAAAACCTTAAAGATCAAAGGGTTTTATTCAATTAAAAATCATCATAAACGTCTTAGTGATGTCTTTCTGATTCATTTGAATGTTATGAGTCCATTATAAATATGTTCACTATTACAGTGCGGGGATCAACTTAAGTCGGCAGAATTTGACGTCTACAGACGTCAGATTTTGACGACTAAAGTCGATCCCCGCGCTGTAAGGGTTACATTAACCCTTCTCCTGCTGATCCCGACTATTGTCGTTTTTTATCTGTATTATTAGTCGACCAAATCAGTGATAGGGATGAAATATGTGTCGAAACATCAAGATTTTCAAATATTTCTGCTCAAATTAAACAAATCTGAGTAATTTTCAGCCACTTGAAGTTGTGGGTCGCAGTAGCGAGACACAACTTCAAGTGGCAGAAAATTGAAACAAATTAACTCAGCAGGCTTAAGGCAAACAGCAAAACATACAAAAACAGAAGGTATTTATTCTCACATTCAGGTGTTGGCTTGACATCCTTTAGATCCTTATGAAAGCGAGTGACCATTCCCTTAATCTTGTTCACTTGCTGAATAATACGTGAAACTGAAAATAATTGATCAAAACTTAATCTCAGTACAATCTGACAATTACGGGTATTTCCGATTACCATGATTACAGAACAGTCACACTTTTTTATAGGGAATGTTTTTAGAAAGTAGGTTCATATATGTAGATACCGATGCCATTAATAAACATTGAAGCCGTGAATTTTTGGTGAATTATAGAACATATTTATATATATATTTTTTTAAAGTGTAACTGGTGATATCTAAAGAATTATTGTTGATATTAAAAAAAACATGATATTTAAAATGTTTCATTTTGATAATGTTACATAATATGTCTTTGATATTAAAAAAAGGCCGAAAAATCCTTTAATCATGTTAATATCAAAGTGACCATACGTCCTATTATAATGATAAACAGTAAGTAGTGAGTCTCACTCTCTTGTTTTCTCAGCTGATCTGTCTTTTGCTCTGTTTCTTGCAGCTGACTATAGTTTTTATAAAATTCGTTTCTTTTGTTGAAGATATGTGTGGCCTTTTCCTGCTCCAAACTTTTGGCTCTGAAACAGAATATTCAAGCCTGTAAAAAGCTTTCAAACAAAAAATGCATGCAATACTTACAATTAACATAACAGGCATGATAAGGTGTACTGAAAGTGTTTACAATCAGCTATTTTGTTCCTTAACCATGTTAACCTTTGTGCTGCTGAAATGTTTGCTTTTATTTTTTCATTCATTTGAAGCTGAAATTGCTAACACAATTTCCAGCTTCTGATGACGAAATATTTATGAAAAATAGACATCTGCGAAATTGAATTATTTGATAATTTGTGCATCTACAAAATACTATTTGATCAAGTTCAGTGACATTCTATTAGGTTTGAAACAAACAATCAATAGCAATACACAACCCAGCAAATATGATACATTGACCCAATGTTGTGCCGGCGTCAAAGACGGCGGCACAACATTAACTCAGCATTGGGTCAATGTATCTTGTTTGCTGGGAAATCATGTTCACACACTTTGAAATATCCATTTTATTCAACAACTTGAAGTTGTGTCTCACTGCCGTGAACAACAACTTCAAGTGGGTGAAAATTACGCTTATTTGTTTAATTTGAGACCAAACATTTGCTAATCTCGATTTAAAAATATTAAAACCAACAGTAGTCCTGCTAAGGGCTTCAAGGGGTAATTGACTCACTTGATTCCAAGCTGTTGAATTTCTTTCACCAACTCAAGCTTCTGAGCATGTTCACTTTTAGCTGCCTGAGCCATGGTTTTCGTACAGCCTAGGCAATGAGCTCGAAGAACACCTAGATAAACAAAACAAAACCATATTCTTAACAAAGTGGCTACTAAACCGGAGTCTGGTCGGCTAGCCTCAGAAGCTGCCCGACCGGAGTTCCAGAAAAGTTAGGTTTTCCAATCTGAGCGGCTCCATAAGCGGGAATGTGAAAAACTGGATTGGAATATATTATCACAAGGTCTATTCTAGAATATAAAAAGGCGGAATTTTATCACTGAACGGTGGCGAATCCAGAATGTGCAAGAGGAGGGGGCGTAAGCCACATTTTGGCTGAAAAAAAGTGGTGGTAGATTCACTTTTTTCAAAAAAATGCATAAAAATGCAATATTTTCACCAATAAGGGGGGGGGGGGGCGTATGCCGGCCCCGCCCTATGCTGGATCCGCCACTGCTGAATAAAACCGGATTAAGATCGGATGTTGATAGTGTTTGCTCGTTTTTCGGGTCGATTTAGCTAGCCATCCAAACAGGCTGCCTGGGCCTTCCAACAATATATCGATTGCTGGTACATGTGATGCTATTATGTTTATATATGTTTATATGTATGCAAACAAATTGTAAATCTATTGCTGAATAAACTTACTTACTAATACTTTTATTAGTCAATGTTGGAAACAGTGGTGTAATGTACTTTACACGTTGGGATTAAAGGTAAGTGTCACTGTGTGACGTGTAAAGTGTGAAGAAACACAACACCGGTAAGGATGAAAGGGAAGTACGACTTTTACAGGTGTTAAGCAACGGCGCCGTTATGGATTGCATTCACGATATTTGCATGGTTGGTGTAATGTCCATTACATGTCTAAAAGAAAGGCAAGTGTGAAGTAAGAAGAAACACAACACCAGTAGCCTATGGATGAAAGGGAAGTGTGACATTTACAGGTGTTAACCAGCAGCGCCATTTTGGATTAAAGGCTAGAGTACTAGTAAAGTGTAAACTGTGAAGAAACACAACACCAGTATGGATGAAAGGTAAGTGCGACTTTAAAAGGCGTCATGTACATTACATGTCTGATCAGAGGTGAGTGAGATGTGTCAGTTGAATGAATAAATGGGAAGTGCAACTGCAACTGGTGTTTCACAGCGGCGCCGTAATGGATTGCATTTACATGGTGAGATATATTAAAAATCAGAAGGATTTTTTTTTCATATTATTTTCAATACTTTGATCATCATCATTTGTTTATTCAATTTTAAGAAAAACAAATGAGGAACACTGTTATTAGTTGTTTAGACACACCGCATTGGGCCCTATTACCCTATGCTTGAAACACAGCTGAAGACACACAGACAAATCGCCAGCAGTTGCCGACATCCAACTCGACATTCAGCTGAAAATAAAATTACATTTATATCTCATCTCAGTGATGAAATTCCGGTTTTTGAAATTCCGGCTTAGCAGCTTATACAGCCGCATAGACTGAAAAAGTGAACTTTTCCGGAAGTCCAGTCAGGCAGCCTCTGACTCTGAGGCTAGCCGACCAGACTCCGGTTTAGTAGCCACTTCGTATTCTTAAAATAGACAGTTGAAGAAATATTATATTGCAGTGACAAATGTGATTAACTAGGCTAGGCCTACTGATAAAAAGGGGTGTCTGGTTGTCAGAAACTAACAGGAAATTGTCAGGGCTTTCCCCAGAAAAAAAAAATAGAGTGGGGGATTTTTGAAAAATGCCCTGTCAGCTGGTCAGTGTTGTGAACGAGTGTGACCAGTGCCTATCTCAGTCAGTCACTCAGTTAGGTACGTCCGAAGATGTCATTTTGGTGTTTTTTCGTGTTTTTTTCAGGATTTATGTGAATTTGTGATACACTGCAATAAAAAACACATTTTTCTTTGTTTGTTTTTTTTGCTCACTAGTATTACTGGTAGAAATGAAGCCATCATTGTAGAATTAAAACATGGTGGTGACTGAGAGCGATCTCGACCCCGAAGTCCGAACAATGTCCTTTTAATGACTGTGCGACCTCTGACTTCAGCATGCGGGCATGGAACTGAAATGATACTGATTTAAAAAAAAATAATATCGACCTGATTATTCCCTGAGATAGTCAAATATTACAGTCCAAAGAAATATCCCACGATTTTGTATGCGGTCAATCTGTGGCTGAAACCTGTTTCAGCCACTGGGGTTGGGGAAGGCTGCACTAGTCTAGTTTACACAGGGTAAAACCTGGGTGAAGTTTTGTTTGCCAACCCTGCACTTCTTCATGGGGCGCAAGGCGCACTGAGGATAAAAATGGAAGTTTCATTGCTATATAAGGATGAGAATCCATCAAAAGTTATGTACTTCCTTGACTCCCTCGTGGACTAAAAAAAAAACGGAGGCTGGAGGCTATGCCCGAATTTCTGATTGTTATGTGCATATATGGTATATTTGCTACTGTTCCTGTATTGCGGGGCACTCGTTGGGTGCCCTGGTGTATCTAAAAACAAACGGCATCATCTCTGTAGTTTTCTTCAGCTGCTTCAAAAAGTTCACATGTCTGGGTGATGTTTTGAATTCTTTCACCCCCATAACAATTTGCCATAGCCATAGGCTTTTGGACGTTTTTATAATTTAGGATTTTAGCTCAGATTTTGATATAGCACAGCATTTTTCGGGCCGGACGTATTTATTTTTTTTAGTGTTACTTCCATGGTGAAAAAATAATTTGAAGTTTGGTTTCGGACGTACATTTTTTGGTCTCGGACGTACGCGTCTGAATTCAATACTTAAATGTAGCAGTTATGGTATCACTCTGTATCTAGATTTAATTCTGAGTCTACCACATGCATGATAAAGCTTTACAAAAGTTCTCTGGTGATTTATAGATTGTTACAAAATGCATTTACCTTTTGGAAAGCTCTGCTTGTATGGTTTCGGACGTACACCTAATTTGATAGTGATAATGACACCCATGCAAAGAAAATTATTAATAATTGAGCTAAATGGTCAATTTTTCTTCTTGCAATATAAATAAATGTATGACTCTCACTTCTCATAATGATGACTCACTGCAATAGAAATTTAAAACTACTATTTTACATAAAAAATGTGCTAGAAGTGCTTGTTTCAACTGTTCAAAAGACAGTGTTTGTCTGAATTCCATGTATAAAATGGTAGCAGGTCACTTAGTACCATGTCCACTTCGTAACCTACCACTTCGTACCACAAAAAATAATAGACCTACCAGTTCGTACCACCTCTACCTACCAGTTCGTACCACCTCTACCTACCACTTCGTACCCCTTTTTTCAAATGTTTTATGTCGCGAGATGGAGTCTATTATAGATCTTGCAGGGGTGAAAACTGTGATCTGAATTTTAAACACTTAGCAGGCCTACCTGTGGTAATCATGTAGTAATCAATCATCCATTATCAAATTTAAAAGATAAAGTCTTACATTTGTAGGCCCCTATATCGTTGACAAAATATGATGTAGGCTATTAAATATAGTATTGATGCAATACGATGCAATATAATAAAATACACACAGAAATACATGACTTTGACAAATAGGCCTACATATATATCTCATGAATAATAAACCTGTCTAAATAATTAAGACAAAGACATATATTTATTTATGATGATTCTGAATAATAATTACAATTAAGAAAAAAACATATATATTTTTTCTGGTACGAACTGGTAGCTTTCTGGTACGAAGTGGTAGGTTACGAAGTGGACATGGTACGAAGTGTCTAGAAACCTATAAAATATACAATATTGTGTATGTATCTTGACATAACTAGAGACCGAGATATATTCTATAACATTTCACAATTATATTTCTAAAATTTGAAAAAGGCAAGACCTAAATTAAATTTTTTTTCATACATGATGACCCATATTCATGTAACAAAATCTTCACAGGGAAAACATCATACCATGCAATGTGTATACTGGGTATCTGAAACTGCATTCGTCTAGAAACTAGTATTTATCAAAACAGAAGATAACTTTGAAACTTTACTAATACAACCAACTTCTGAACTTAGCTTTCGATCATTATGTCTATTTCTGTCTCGGACCGTGGAATAATGAAAATTTGCTAAAGCTTGTACTTTTTGGATTCGGATGTACATCCCGACCATAATATATTTATAAACTTAATTAAATAACAATTCAAGGGAAATAATAATAAAAAAGATGTTGATATCATATTAAAGCAACTAAATGAACATAAGCCTGTTTTTTGAAATCAAAAATATAATATTGTTAAAAAATATGTGTTCCTATTTCAGTTGTAAGGGCTCCTTTTTGTGGTTTCGGACGTACATATCTTGTACGTCCGAAACTTTGTACGTCTGAAACCGTTATTTCTGAAAAAGCAGCCCAGTGAGAAACCTAAAATATACTGAAAACTAATCATGGGATATAGTTATTTGTATATATTAAGTAAAGTTTTTTTTCTCGCTTTCAATTAATAGTAAAAGAACAATTGGTATATTTTGGGTTTCGGACGTACACAAGCATAATTTATTTTTACAAATTATTTTTCAATCATAGAATTTTTATTTTTCAAATTTGTTAAAGTAATATTACAAAATATAACTACTTAACTGCATACAAATCTCAAAGCTAGGCAATTTTAAGGTTTAATCAGCACAGAATTTTGTATTTTCAATTTTTACCATTTTTTCAATAATTTTTCTTTTTTAATATCATGTCCGTTTAATGAGCCATGGGCATGGCATGCTGACGTGAAAAATGTAAAAATCACAAAAAGTGTTTTGAGTTTAACTAAATTTAATCGAATACCTGCCATATGCAGTGGTTACCTATATGATTTTATGAGATTTTATTTTTTTTGTAAAAGTTTTAAAATGGTAAAAAAATCCCTAACGAGTAACGTTACTTTTTTCCCCTATCGGCTATCCACATCATTCATGTTTGTTTGTTTGTTTGTTTGTTGAGTTAGCGAGCCCTTTCGGACTGCCCGGGCCTTCCGACAATTGTCGATTGCTCTGAAACCTAGGCACGAGACCAAGAGCTACAGACAATCAGATCCCTGAGTAACAGGCTAGACAACCACACTGTGAGTACCCCGACCTCGGCCCCCAGCTCTCCTTCAGTATTCCCTAACGACTACTCGAGGTAGCAATCGAGGCACTGTCAGTGAATAGAGGGAAGAGACCGCTGTACAAGATAGGAAAGCTCTCCTGAACTCACATAACACTTTCTCAAGTGAGATCCAGCACTCTGATCAACTACCAAGGGAGCTGCCCAAAAAGGAGGGTATTGGTAGCAGGGAAGAGACCGCTGTACAAGATAGGAAAGCTCTCCTGAACTCACATAATACTTTCTCAAGTGAGATCCAGCACTCTGATCAACTACCAAGGGAGCTGCCCAAAAAGGAGGGTATTGGTAGCAGGAAACCGGTGGCGGATTATTTATTAATTTTTTTCCGCCTGGACATAAAATTTATACTGTTCGAAATTTAGCTTCCAAAAACACAGGATTGTCAACCCTATTCAGAAATAATCCTACTGCCCACTTAGGCCTATTCAGCTTTTTCAGAGTAGGCTTATTTGCTGAAAATGCTGTGTCAAAATTTAGGCTACATGCCCCAATGTCTGGGTGTAGAGTTTCTAAATATCCAAAGCACGAGCCCAAGAGCTATTTGTCTTCGGATCCCTGAGTGGCAATCTAGCCAAGTGTCACACATCAAGTCATCCAGCCTCAACCGCCAGCCCCCCTTCAGTATTCCCTAACGACTACTCAAGGTAGCAATCGGGGCACTGTTAGAGAACAGAAAGAGGAGACTGTCGTACAAGATAGGAAAGCTGTACTGCACTCACAAGACATTTCCACATGTAAGATCCAGCATTCTAATCAACTGCCAAGGACAAGTTTGCGGCCCAGAAGAAGAAAAGGGAGGGGATAAGAGTGACGGTTTTTCCGCCTGGACACGAAATTTGGAAACTGTGTAGATTCTGTTTTTCGAAATTTAGTTTAATAATAATACGATCTCGAAATTTGTGGATCATGCCGAGATTTAGCCTAGACTAGAGTCAAGTCTTCAGGTGAAATGTACCTAACGACTACACAAGGTAGCAATCGTGGCACTGTTAGAGAACAGACAGAGGAGACTGTCGTACACGATAGGAAGGCTATACTGCACTCACAAAACATTTCCACATGTAAGATCCAGCACTCTGATCAACTGCCAAGGACAAATTTGCGGCCCAGAAGAAGAAAAGGAAGGGGATAAGAGTGACGGTTTTTCCGCCTGGACACGAAATTTGAAAACTGTGTAGATTCTGTTTCGAAATTTAGTTTAATAATAATACGATCTAGAAATTTGCGGATCATGCCGAGATTTAGCCTAGACTAGAGTCAAGCCCTTATTGTTCGGGGGCAAAGAGGATTTGGGCTTCAAGTTTATATTTGAATTCAATTAATTATATGGGAATAAAGTTACCTCTAGGAATAGCTTATTCTGGGTAGGGTGCATTTAATGTGTACTGCCAGTCAACCCCGTGGAAATGATACAGAAGGTCATAACCAATATTTGTTTCATCCGCTTTAGCATTAGAGAGGGAGCCTCGTGCTCAGGTAAAGAGGAAAACAAGAAGGATCAAGGTCTAGAGAGTAAACCAGGGTAACCGGTTTCGGGGAGAAACAATTTGTACCCAAACAGGGCTGTGATGATGACGCCTATGTGGATGACTGAGGAGAGGCCAGAGAGAGCTGACTTCCACTAATGCTGTGGATAGGATGAAACAAATACGGTCCACCCCATAACCACACTTAAATAGACTGGCGGCATATATATATATATATTTATATAATTTTTATTTTTTTATTTTTGATGGGGGAGAAAGATCAGGAGAATGTCCTGATCCCGCTAAGCCTCAGACCAGTCATGATAAGTATTGTTTGTTATTTGATTTAAATTTCATTTATTATTATTTTTTTTTATTTTTTATTTTTTTTTTTTTTATATAATATTTTTTTTTTTTTTTTTTTTGTGAGAGAGAGAGAGCCAACAACCTATGATACCGATGTGTGGGCTCAAGTGATCATAGGCTGTGAGAGAGAGCCAACAACCTATGATACCGATGTGTGGGCTCAAGTGATCATAGGCTGTGACCCTAATGGGTGAGAAAAAACTGAGTGGATATACTAAGGGTCTCTGTGAGTGTACATCCAATTAAAGCTCTGTAGTCAGAGCCAACAACCTATGATACTGATGTGTGGGCTCAAGTGATCATAGGCTGTGAGAGAGAGCCAACAACCTATGATACCGATGTGTGGGCTCAAGTGATCATAGGCTGTGACCCTAATGGGTGAGAAAAACTGAGTGGATATACTAAGGGTCTCTAGGAGTGTACATCCAATTAAAGCTCTGTAACCCAAATTTGGGCCGACCGTTACCCTTTCAAAGGACCATTGGTGAGTATTTATCATTATATTCACTCATGGGAGTCACCAACCTATGCCACCGATGTGTGGGCTCAAGTGATCAGCGGTAGTGACCCCGATGAGTGAGAGAACAGAAAGGATAAACCAAAAGCCACTAAGAGTCTGTACATCATTTCAGACACAATAAACAATATGTGGGCCAACAGTTAACCTTTCGAGAGGACCTCATCATACGTCCTTGGTGAAGACGGGTGAACAAAACGGACCGGTTCGAATGTTTTGATATTTATACTAATAATAAGCGTACAAAACCTCAGGTGAACAAAGGTATTGGCCAGAGAGGATGGAAAATGTACAGATATGTATATTAATATAAGCGTACGAAACCAATATAGTTCGGAACACAATTTACTTCGACTGTCTACCTAGCTCTGAATAAAGTAGATTAAGAGTTGACATCTTTGACACAGATGTATGTGCTCAGGTGAAAAGGCAGTGGCCTGAAGGGATGGAAAATGTACAGATATGCATCAAACGGCTAGTAGCTTAGAACCTCTATTAAAATGCTTAGACCCCCATGCAGACCGCAAGCGGGGTTCGCTAGTAGTGTGAGAGGTATTTACAATTGGATAGTAGCTATAATAAAAAATAATACATAGACGAGAGAGTCGACAGCCTATGGCACCGATGTGTGGGCTCAAGTGATCAGAGGCTGTGACCCAGTTGGGAGGGAAAAACATTTTGGGAAGGCACAAAGCCTCTGTGAATCTAAGGACGTTCCTTTAGAACTCTGTAGGCTATTACTGGGTGAACGGTTGGCCTGTCAAAAGCACCAACGCCTTAGTCATTGATGGGTGAGGCTGAGTAAACAGAACAGGCGACATTGAATGTTTAATATCTATATTTAATAATAAGCGGAGATAACCCATACAGTACAGGACCCTATTTTGCATCGTCAATAAACCCCAAAGGCATATATCTGCAAGTATTCTTGAACAACCGGTAAAATTCTGAAAAAACTGAATATAGCCCACCAGTTGGGTTCACTAGTAGAGTGTGGGGTACTAATATGATAACCATATATGATAACCGTGCAATATATTTTGGAGACATAGTTGAGTGCCCAGGGCGTTGAGCCAGGGGTCCCTGAGGTATAGCCTATGGCCCGTATGGGGGACGATGCGTGAAATGGTAAAAGTGTTATCCCAAACATGATAATGATAATCCAGTATTCGGACTGACTGACACTGTCAGAGTGAATTTGAGGTGTCAATTCGAACGAATGGTAGTGTATACATTTGTTTGAAATTGTGATAATATATAAAAATTGTTTCATACAATTAAATTAGGAAAGTTGTGATTATTATCCAACTTTTGACAGATTTTACTGAGAGATTTCATAGATTTGTTGTGCTTGCCAATCACGTCGGAAAAGGTGGAATATAGACTTGATAATCCGAGAAAGCGTATGATAACCGCTACTACAGCTGATTGACTCACCAGATGTCGGTATGATAACCGCTACAACCGCAGATTGACTCACCAGATGTCGCTAGCGCACGGTGTTTTTGGAGATGCCACAGAAAATACATAAATGTATCATTTTTCTATGCTTGATTCACGTATTTTTCGAAGTTGGGCTTTTTATAAGCTGTCAAAAGGAGGTGGGAAAATTCTAGCTGTTAATTACTGTTAAAGTGACGTTATGTTTTAGTTTTGAAGAGTTAATCGAGGTAGGCAACATAGGCCAAATACCCGGTAGGATATCCTAACAGGGGCAGTTGATCAAAATAATTAATTTAAAGCATTTTGTTTCTAAAAGGCTTCACACTAATTATGTTCCAGGCACCAGGGTTTAAATTGTGTTATCAGTTTGGGCATTGTTATGTTTGATATTATATGTTTGATATAATCACTATAACAATGTCAGCTCTATCTTCTTTTAATGTCAGCTACATATCTTCGTCAAATGTCAGCTCCATCGTCCATCCTCCTCCAATATTAGCTCAATCTTCCTCCAATGTCTTGTCAGCTCCATCTTTTTCCAATGTCACATCCATCCTCCGCCAATATTTACTCCATCATCCTCTAACGTCACCTCCATCCTTCTCCAATGTCACCTCCATCCTCCTCCAATGTCAGCTCCATAGCCTACTCTTCCAATGTCACCTCCATCCTTTAATGTTCAATGTCAGCTCCATCTTCTTCCAGTGTCAGCTCCATCTTCTTCCAATGTTAGCTCCATCCTCTTCTAGTTTCAGCTCCATCTTCTTCCAATGTCAGCTCCATCCTCCTCCAATATCAACTCTTCCATCCTCTTCCAATGTCAACTCCATATCCTCCTCCAATATTAGCTTAATCCTCCTTCAATATATCAGCTCCATATTTTTCCAATGTCAGCTTCATATCCCCCACAAATATCAGCTCCATCCTCTTCGAATGTAAGCTCTATATTTTGTCCAATGTCAGCTCCATTTACTTTATCATCCTCTAACATAACCTCCACCCACCTTCTATTGTCAGCTCCATTCTCCTCTAATGTCAGCTCAACCCTCTTCCAATGTCAGCTCCATACTCTTCCAATGTCACCTCCATCCTTTAATGTCCAATGTCAGCTCTATCTTCTTCCAATGTCAGCTTCACCTTCCTCTAATGTCAGCTCCATATCCTCCTCCGAAGTCAGTTCCATCTAATTCCTATATCAGCTTGATATCCTACTCCAATGTGAGTTCTATCCTCCTTCAATGTCAGCTACATCCTCTTTCAATGTGAGCTCCATTCCCCTTCAATGTCAGCTCCATCTTTTACCAATGTTAGCTCCATATCCTCCAGAAATATCAACTTCATCATCCTGTAACGTCACCTCCATCCTCTCCCAATGTCAGCTCAATCCTCTTCAAATATCAGCTCCATCCACTTTAAATGTCAGCTTTTTCCTCCTCCAATGTCAGCTCCATCCTCTTCAAATGTCAGCTCTATCTTCCTCCAATGTCAGCTTCATCCTCTTCAAATGTCAGCTTTATCCTCCTTCAATGTCAGCTACATCCTCCTCCTATGTCAGCTATATCCTCCTCCAATGTCAGCTCCATCCTTCCCCAATGTCACCTCCATCCTCCCACAATGTCAGCTCCATCCTCTTCCTATGTCAGCTCCATCCTCCTCCTATGTCAGCTCTATCCTCCTTCAATGTCAGCTACATCCTCTTTAAATGTCAGCTTTATCCTCCTTCAATGCCAGCTACAGCCTCTCCAAATGTAAGCTCTATCCTCCTCCAATGTCAGCTTCATCCTCATCCTATATCAGCTCTATCCTCTTCCAATGTCAGCTCTATCCTCCTTCACTGTCAGCTACATCCTCTTCAAATGTCAGCTCTATCCTCCTTTAATGTCAGCTACATCATCTTAAAATGTCAGCTCTATCCTCCTATATTGTCAACTACATCCTCCTTCTATGTCAGCTCCATCCTCCTCCAATGTCAGCTCAACCCTTCCCCAATGGCACATCCATCCTCCTCCAATGTCAGCTACATCCTCCTCCAATGTCAGCTCCACCTTTCCCCAATGTCACATCCATCCTCTTCCAATGTCAGCTAGATCATTTTTCCAACGTCAGATCCATTTTCCTCTAATGTCACCTCCATCCTCCTCAAATTGCAGGTCCACCCTCTTCTAATATCACCTCTAATGTCGAAATTCTTACTAATGTTCACTGCTGTCATGTGACTCGTGCCAAGAATAATCTGGCTGAGACACTATCACAAGAACACGTTAATGCTGAATCCTTCCAACACGCTGTAACCAGTTCAGAAGAAAAAATACAAAAAAACACAACGAAAATCAATTGCCTGTTGCTGCCCTGTGTGCCGACACAACACAGCTGATTGTGATTAATGAACGGAAGAACAGTATTGTTACAGATGCTGACGCTGTGCTGAGAGACGCTGCGACCAGGAAAGGTAAACTTCAGCTCCATCTTTTTCCAATGTCAGCCCTATATCCTCCACAAATATCAGCTCCATTCTCCTCCAATGTCAGCTCAACCCTCCTCCAATGTCAGCTCCATCCTCCTTCAATGTCAGATCCCTCCTCTTCCAATGTCAGCTCCGTTTTTTTACAATGTCAGCTCCATGCTCCTACCCTATCAACTCCACCATCCTCTAACGTCACGTCCATCCTCCTCCAATGTCAGCTGCATCCTCTTCCAATGTCATCTCAATCCTCCTCCAATGTCAGCTCCAACATTTTTCAATGTCGGCTCCATCTTCTCTAATATCAGCTCCATCCTCCTCCTATTTAAGCTGCATCCTCCTCCAATTTCAGTTCTATATCCTCCTCCAATGTCACCTTCATCCTCTTCCAACTTAATCACCACTTACCTGGAAATTTTACTGATGAAAACACAATAAATGTTACTTTATCTCACAAGATAATAAACTTCCACACAGTCTTTAAGCTCACCGCGTGACTATACCGACGTTTCATATTGCTATCGTGACTCATTGGTCACGATAGCGATATATAAATGTAACCAGCATAGTTTTTTATTTAGTTATCATTCATGATTTCGTGTGTTTCTCCATTGCAGTCGGCTTCATTCTGTGACCAGTTGGCTTCATCTTCTTGCTCAGTCGGCTTTATCCTAGCTCATGAACATCCTCTTCCTCAATCGGCTTCATCCTCCTGATCAGTCCGCTCCATTCTGCTGATCAAGCTGCTTCGTCCTAGCTCCTGATCAGTCGGCTTTATCCTAGCTCCCGATCAGTCGGCTTCATCCTGCTGATCAGTCAGCTTCATTCTAGCTCCTGATCAGTCGGCTTTATCCTAGCTCCTGATCAGTCGACTTCATCCTGCTGCTTAGTCGGCTTCATCCTAGATCCTGAAGAAGAAGTGTTTATTCAACCATGAAAATAAGTAAATATAAGAGGCATGAAACAATTTACAGGGTGGTTAGGGAGACCTCAATTAAGACCACAAGGTCGCTAGCATGGATGCCACCCATGATGTCATCTATATAAACACATACCATTTTAAAATTATGAGTAGTATACATATGGGCTATACATGAATTTGTTTACTATAAAGTTTACCCTATGAACGTAGTTAGCTTCATCCTATTTCCTGATCAGTCATCTTGATCCTAGCTCCTGATCAGTCGGCTTCATCTCAGCTCCCGATCAGTCAGTTTCATCTTAGCTTCTGACCAGACAGCTTCATCCTAGCTCCTGATCTGTCGGCTTCATCCTAGCTCCTGATCAGTCAGTTTCATTCTAGCTCCTTACCAGTCGGCTTAATTCATCCTGCTGATCTGTCGGCTTATCATAGCTCCTGCTCAGTCGGCTTCATCCTGCTGTTCAGTCGGTTTCATCCTAGCTCCTGTTCAGTCGGCTTCATCCTAGCTCCTGTTCAGTCGGCTTCATCCTAGCTCCTGATCAGTCGGTTTCATCTTAGCTTCTGATCAGTCGGCTTCACCCTAACTCATGTTCAGTCGGCTTAATTCTAGCTCCTGATCAGTCGGCTTCATCCTAGCTCCTGTTTAGTCGGCTTCATTCTAGCTCATGTTCAATCGGCTTCATTCTAGCTCCTGATCAGTCAGCTTCATCCTAGCTCCTGAGCAGTCGGTTTTATCATAGCTCCTGATCAGTCGGCTTCATCTTAGCTCCTGATCAGTCAGCTTCATCCTCTCTTCCGATAAGTCGGCTTCATTCCAGTTCCTGATCAGTCGGCTTCAATCCAGCTCCTGATTAGTCAGCTTCATCCTGCTTATCAGTCGGCGTCATCCTAGCTCTTGATCAGTCGGCTTCGTCCTAGCTCCTGATCAGTCGGCTTCACCCTAACTCCTGACAAGTCGCCTTCATCTTAGCTTTTGATGAGTCAACTTCATCCTCGCTTCCGATAAGTCGGCTTCATCATAGCTCCTGATGAGTCGGCTTAATCATAGCTCCTGATCAGTCGGCTTCATTCTCGCTTCCGATAAGTCGGCTTCATCATAGCTCCTGATGAGTCGGCTTTATTCTGCTGATCAGTCGGCTTCATACTAGCTCCTGTTCAGTCGGCTTCATCCTAGCTCCTGAAAAGTTGACTTCATCTTAGCTCCTGATCAGTCGGCTTCACCCTAGCTTCTGATCAGTCTGCTTTATCTTAGCTCCTGACCAGTCGGCTTCATCCTGCTGATCAGTCGGCTTCATCCTAGCTCCTGATCAGTCGGCTTCATCCTGCTACTCAGTCGGCTTTATCTTAGCTCCTGATCAGTCGGTTTTATCTTAGCTGCTGACCAGTCGGCTTCATCCTCCTGACCAGTCGGCTTCATCCTGCTACTCAGTCGGCTTCATCCTAGCTCCTGATCAGTCGGCTTCATCCTCATACAAAAGATGCAAAATACATTTTCGTTCAACAGAAAAGTGCTGTTCAAAGTGATCCTTTATTTTTTGTTATTTGATTTGTTAAAATTGTGACAAATTAAATGTTATTATAGAAATGCTACAGCTGATTTACCTGCATATTTTGCATAATTATTATACATAGTGTATAGTAGTTCGCAAAATGCCTTCTCTACAACATTGTTAATTTTAGCGATAACTGTTCTTGTATAATTACAGATAATTGTAGGCTATATACACAGGCCTAAATTAGTCTAGGAAAATACAGATAAGCCTCGTCATATAATACGACAACTTCATTATCTCAGACGTACATAAGAGCATAGCACATATTTTATAATTTCGTACTGCTTTAAAAGTTGTAAAGATTTAAAAATACATGCCATCACAATGCTACACGTGCACATGATACACTGATGCCGAGACTCATTTCATAGATTGTCTGCAACGTGATTTGAGAGAGTACCCTACGGACAGACAATGATAGCACAGAGCAAAGCCAAACAGCAGTAACTTCTTACTTTTCAAGTAAGCAGTTACTGCTGTTTATCCCTACAGGGGGAGACGCCGTTCTGCCAGATAATACATCAAATGAGGGTCTAATATGAGCAGGAGGTCCTCGTAAATTGCGGTCAGACCAGATTATTCCTCCCCCACTATTTGTGGCATTTAATTTTGCTTGGTGATTACTTACGAGGCCTTCCTTACCCCCGCTGGGGAGCCATCGATTTCTGGGCTGCCCGAGGTGATGCTATTGGATATCTTCTCAGCAGACCAGACCATGAATCTCACTGATCTATGTCTTGAATCATTGAATCTGATGCAATTTCACAGACTGCTTCCCCGCTAATCTACTGCCAAGCCGATATCTGTCCGCTATGATGTGATAATCCACAGCCGCCGCATGTATCTTTGTTACGTATATTATTTGTAATTTTAATATTATTAGGAGCCGTGAACGTCTTCTAAATACTGCAGTCAAAGTAGAGCAGACAATTTTAGAAATATAAAGGGGGGGGCGGACCTAATTGCAATAGTGATGTTCAAGATGGCAATGTCATTCAATTTTGAATATATCGGACAGGCTGAAATTCGGTAAAGGTAAACACGACGACATAAGGTGACCCCGAGTGACCAGGCGACACCTAGGCCCCCACACGCATGCTCACATCCTGTAACCGCATAATATAACCTAATAGAACAGAACATAACAGAACAGAAAAGTATTTATTTGCCAAATACAAAAAGAACAAATGAATAAGTAGATAACAAATAGTATAGTATAGGCCGGGAGACCCCCATTAAGACTTTTAAAGTCGCTATCATGGGGGCCACCCTTGATCATGGGGGCCACCCTTATATAAGAGGCACTGCCTCTACATGATCCATATTAATTCAGCTGTCGTCGAGATCCGGTTCCGTGGTAGCTGAACTGCTAAGCGTAGGGTTATCTAGAGTTATATTGGCAATTCTGGTTTCTGTCTCAGGTTTTAGACAATTTAATATTTCGATTCTTCTCTGCCCACTTGTAAAGGCTTAGTTTTGTAGGGAGCATCTGTGACCGGGAGGTGGCGTGCTAGGCTCCAGACCGACAGACCGACAGGCTTGATGTAGGGGCCTACTGACCCAGTTTAGCCTGTATGTGCACAAAGGCTAAGTATGATGTAGATCTATTATAGCTCTGGTGGTTCAGAATGGTCCAGTGAATCAACATTAATATATAATAACACCGTCTGCAATATTTCTTTCACAATATATATGCGTTTCTGCGGATTGTCACGACATTATTATTGCACTTTCAATCTAGTCAGGGGGCCAAGGAGGTGAAATTTGGATAGTGAGACCTTCTCTGCTATACTCGTGATACCTATATATTCTGATAGAGCTGTCTTTTGGGCGTATGTAAATGCTTGTCGTCATTGCCAACTCTCTTGCAAAAGTTATGTAAATGACGTTGGTAACCATGGTAACTAAATAGCTATTTTCACCCTTTTAGTGTGAATAAAAAGGTGGGTGGTGTAGTCAAAAATACACAGCGATAGCATTTATCAATATATTCCCTCTTGTGATACCTTGTTGGAACCAGGAAGGCTTTGTAGGCCCTACTATATACAGAATTATGATGTTGCAACATTTTGGAGGTCACGGCAAGGTCAAATTTGCATATATCATGATGATTAACATTTTAAACCGTTTTCATTGATTTTAAAACATGTTAAAGTTTTTGTCATGCACGAAATGTTGAGAAGTATTACACAGATTTGCTGTATAATGAGGGTCAATATATCCCCCGAAAAATAATATGCTTAAAGGCGACCTGTCCGTCACCGTTACCATGACAACCGGTCTGAAATGCATGGTGTTCACGACATCTACGAGAAAAATGGTCCCTTTTACACCTGTATTACCGGTCACCAGGCTATTCGTGTCATTATTAAAATCAAAGTGATGCTATTATATCACAAAAAACGTTCTAAATAATCCTCGTTTCTAATGCTTGATAATCCCCCGTTTGATTATGCCATTTTTTTTTTATAATTATTTATGTTACCATGGTTACCGCTATATCATATGTATTACCATGATATTATGTCAAAAGATCTACATTTAATGGACGATTTGCATTTATAGCTCTAATTTAAGTCATCTATAATTTACGCTCGCACACACAACACGTCATTACAAAATAGACTTTATATCATAACTAGTAAAATTTTTGTCGTAAAAAATCGTGTAATATATGCAATCCGACATTTATGTGGGCGAGGATTACGATAAAATCGGTCATAGAGCTATAAAACATTCAGAAACGCATGTTTTTCTAAAATTTTGCGGTGATGTCTGCCTGCACAAGTCATATATTATTGTGTGTTTGACCAAAAATGCATAATTATATTATGCATTTCGGTTTGACGCTACTTCACATGTACATTATGCATGTTTGTCTTACCCTCACCGTGCAACAAATAAATATATGCAATGCACAGGACTTGGTTGAGCCTGGCATTACTTTGTGTATTTTAAACTCTTTCCTATTATACACAGATACATAAGGGTGTGAACTAAGTGAAATAAGACAATTCCTGGATGAGCAAAGCAAACAAACCTGCCAAGCTACAACCTTAAATGAAGAGAGTGTAAGTAGTGATGAGGTGGGTGTATGGGAGTATGCTCATCGAAACCGTAAAAACAAACGAAGATGTAGACCTGTGATGTACAGTAGTACTAGTAGTGATGCCAGCAGTATCAGTAGCAGCAATAGTAACAGTTGTAGTAGTGGTAGCAACAATAGCACTGATAGTAGCACCGTTAGTAGAAGCCATAGTGGCAGCGATAGTAGCAGCGGTAGTAGACCTAAAACTAGCAGCCATTAGAAAAATGAACGTCCACAAAGAAGAACTATGATCGCCGAAAATCAACCTGACAATAGTACCACCACCGCAAATAATAGGCGTGACAAATGTAAAAAAAACGTTGCGATAATAGCGATAACAAGAAAGAAACTTCCCGACGCCACATTAACCATGCAAGACAGAACTATGAAAAACAAATGTGTAATAGGTGACTCTAACATGCGTGGATTAGCCACACAATTAAAATCAAAACTGACAAATCCGGAGTCGGTATGTGTATACAAAATTTTGGGTATGAAAATAGCACACTTAACTACCCGACTACCAGGATATGTAAATGAGGATACAGAGGCTGTGATAATCCATCTCGGGACAAATGATATTGGTGATCAAGCGAACAAGGCGATGCAGGATATTAACGAACTTACTAAACAAATGACTGCTCTACACAATAAACACTTCTATTTCTCGGAAATTCCCCCCCAGAAGCCAAAATAAATATAATACCTTAATTCACCGTGTGAGCAGGCACATACGAGATATATGCTCAAAATTGAAAAATGTTGACTATATGCCCACACCCGTAACAAAACAACATCTGAGCCGTGGTGGAATACACTTAAACGATAAGGGGAAACAAAAACTGACTGCGGCTATGGCTGAAGTTTTCAACAACCATGCAGAAACCGGTCAGTCTTTTCATATACCAACCATCATAACAAGGACATAGCAAACGTGAACACTGAGGTTATAAATGATCAGGTCGGTGAAATACGCGTTCTGTCATGGAACATAAATGGCTTAGGTAACAAAATGGCAGATCCTGATCTAGCATTTATTCGTGAATACGATATAATATTTTTTAACAGAAACAATGAAAAGTAATGATTACACATTGGTATTACCCGGGTATCAGTTCCATCATGTGAGTAGAACATTTAAACATAAAAATGCTTTAAGAGCTTCTGGTGGTATTGGAATACTAGTAGCCAACAAATTTGAAAAACATACTAGAATAGACTCGACCTATGATCATCTGGTATAATCTGCTTTCTGACTCGCAGTCAACTTTGTCTGTTTTGCATCGTTCTGTGGCATCGTTCATTCATTTTGGCTGCAATAATTGTAAACATTATCAGTTTCAACATGATCCTGTTTTAGTTTTGTTAGTTAGATATCCCTTGCTCCAAACAACGGTATTTTAATCAGAGCGCGTCATGCAAATTAGTGCATGTAGATGCCGCGAAACACAAAGTGAATATCTAATAACATGATCTTAACCGACAATAATTTTGTAGATATTAAAATTACAGTGATTGTTTTCAGTTGTGTATATCTGCAAACATTAATAATCAGAAAAAAACATATTCACCTTTACTGTGTCTAAATAATTATACCAACCCCTTGGATATAAAAGCGAGCGGCAGATAACCTTTTCATATCCAAAGGAACGATTTATCAGATTATTCCAATTCGCATCCTTTACACAACTGATTCTGAGTAAAATACCCGGGTATTACAGTGACTATAACAGTTCCACGTAGTTCACGTTGAACCCTGGGTTATTGGCCGGCCAGTCGTATCCCTACGAGTATGTCATCCCACCTGACCTTGGTCTGCCATCCATGCTAACACTGTCCAAGTCCTAGCAAATATCCGCGTTAATAGCAACATTGGCTATAAGCTCAATGCTGCTTTGAAGGCCGACCGTTTTCTAAACGTTGGGCTGACGTATGTTATATTATGACAGACGTTTTTCCAACGTTTAGGAAACCGTGGATGGATTCCATGGTTTTCGTGCTCGAAACTGTGAAATATGGGTGGTGACATGATCCGGATTTTTTCTGATTTAAATATCGTCGCCTCGGAGCTAAAGGATCCTATCTGACACTCGTTAGAGTGGCAGATAGGATCATTTAGCTCCGAGGCGACGATATTTCCTTTCATAAGTGTACTGTATCCGTTAAGTTCTAGCTCAATCTCCATCAAGATGTGGCCAGCCACGGCGACTCATTCGATTTGGCTGTGGATTTAAAACATGTAATTTTCGGACCGGAATCAATCTTGACTAGACCGGAAGCTGATCACTGTGATTGTGCTTCAAACCGTACAATGGCCTGGGATATGGATTGCTGTGCATCGTATTGTGCACCATAGATAACTCTTACAGCTCACTGCATGACTCCTCTAAAATTTATTCAGGTCCAATTCAAAGTAAAGTTTTTTATAATATTATTTATTTCATTTTTTTCTTTCTTTCAACTAATGTACTGCTTATAAACTAGTCGGTGTGTGTGTGTGTGTGTGTGTGTGTGTGGGGGGGGGGGGGGGTGATGAACGCTGCCGCCTGTCATGCTGGAGCTCGCGTATTTGCTGCACAGCCTCTGGTATTCAGGTTTAAAAGAAACAACATGTTTCTTCTCTGCTCTCTCGTAATTAACGATTCAGTATTATTGTGGAGAGCGTGAGGCATGATCTGTCTAAATTCGCCTGGCCCGAATTTTGAATCCCGTGTCTGATTTTTAAGTTATTTAGAACATTAGGAAGTCTATATATTTTTTACATTGATCACGATCTTATGCTGTCGGGATCGAGTGTAGAGTCAAATACAAACAATATATTTGAGTATATATTATAAAGTGTAATTTAAAACAAGTATGTTTCTCTGTGAATGATAAGCCGTGATTAAAATGTAAAATGTCATGTCAAAACTTACATCGTTCTGTATGAATAACTAAGTGTGAATCCAAAACACGGTCATGTCATAGGTGACATATGCTGAAATTAAAATAATTATAAGGCCTAGACTACAATAAAAATAAAAATAAATAGTTTTTATAGTAAATAGCGTGTAAGAATAATAGTTACTCTTTGGACACTAGTCCTGAAAATAGGAGCGAGCTGGTAAATTGGTCTTTTTCTTGAACACAACGTTTTCAATGACCAAAAATAAGTTCATTTTGTATTTATAGAGCCAATGATCAGTAAAACCATTTTAATTATAGAGAACATAGGTGCAATAAACATAAATTATACACATTTAAGTGATCCGTGGACGATGCATGTGAATTTTAAAAATAATTGCCTTGATAGGTTTTTTTTTTAAATTTAGAGATGCGGATATTTTCTATCCTGTCATTTAAAGCAGGGGTTGTAGCCGAGACCACCTCACCGTCTGCCCAGACATAGGCTGGCATTGTCAAGCGTTATTGGTCCAGCGTTTGGCAGTCATTTCACAGTGTTCAATGGGAGCGAGGCTGGCAGAGTCTGTCTATGATGAACCTCCGTCTGCGACGCTGGCCCAACCTTGGGTCGATGCCTCGTGTCTGCTATACAGGTCAAAACGTTGGTCTCGTCTGATTTACAGGATGCATGGCACTGACAAAGCAGTATACTACTGACCATGGAGCATGTCTACCATTGTCATTATCACACACTATAGATTGGCTGAGCTCTGGCTATTTTTGTTGTCTCTCTTGTTAAAGTTGATGACAACACGTCTTTGGATATGAACGGATGTAGGCCTATCTGCCAGCTTGTAAATTGGAAGATTCACCCGTTTATTTCAAAAGGGACGTTATATAAATAACAATCACACCAATGCCTTATAAAAAAAGCGCACATAACTACTATCAGTGATCATATGACAAAATAGAGCATGTAATAGTATATCTCGTTTTGTTGGTAAACTAGGTTATTTTCAAAAATAACTATGGTAGGTAGGTAGGCAGGCAGGCACAGGCAGCCAAGGCAGGCAGGTACTGCAGGCAGCCATACAAACAGGCAGGCAGGCAGGCAGGCAGGCACAGTCAGGCATGCAGGCAGGAAGGTAGAGATAAATGCAGGCAGGCAGGCAGGCAGGCAGGCAGGCAGTCAGGCAGGCAGGCAGGCAGGCAGGCAGGCAGGCAGGCAGGCAGGCAGGCAGGCAGGCAGGCAGGCAGGCAGGCAGGCAGGCAGGCAGGCAGGCAGGCAGGCAGGCAGGCAGGCAGGCAGGCAGGCAGGCAGGCAGGCAGGCAGGCAGGTGGCAGACAGGTAGGCAGGTAAGTAGGTAAGTAGGTAGGTAGACAGGCAGGTACAGGCAGACAGGCAAGCATGCATGCATGCATGCATGCATGCATGCATGCAGGCAGGCAGGCAGGCAGGCAGGCAGGCAGGCAGGCAGGCAGGCAGGCAGAGAGATGGATAAACAGGCAGGCAGACAGGCAAGCAGGGGTAGAGAGACAATTTATATGATAAAACTGCTAATCTATTTTCTTATTTTTTAAAATATATTGCAAAATAATTAAATTTATCTCGACAATTTATATTAAATGAATTTTCGCTTAATTAACTTGTCATTCTATTTATTTTTTCTTCAATGATAAATGGGTGGTTATGATTAACATTGACTTGCAGGTGAATATCACCAGGACTGCATGTCTTCACCAAGCCTGTTAACCAAGCTTCATCACACCAAATTAAATTTGAAGAATAATATCTGATTAGGGTGGGATCTTTCTGCATGATAGTTTCTCTTTTTGTTGAACCGTTAGTCGACATTAAAGGTAAAAAAATTGCAGTTCTAGTCCATGGACATGTTTACATCATATGGTCATATTAAGAAGCCAAAATAAAATCACCGATTGTTTTTATGATTTTTAAGAATGTTTGCAGCGTTGGGTCCGTATCGAGCCAGCATTATAAATCTTTATCAACGTTAAACCAACAGTGATCAAACGGATTGTGTCTGCTGGGTAGTGTTTACAAGAGCTGTTCTCTTTACTTCAGCTATTCTAATCTCTGCAGTCCCAACCAACACGAGAAGCTCACTTAGTATTGATGTAACGCTTTTTATATATTTCAGTTTCAAATCATATGCATTATTAAAAAGCTACATTATTGCGTTTAAAACACACAATAAGGAAGTCATCTGTTAACATCTCAGTGATTTGTCATATAATTCAGCTCGCCCCAGTTGCAGGCCTAGCATTACAGAGTCTTACTTAGTTAATTAATTGTAGGCATTTTGTTGTTTCTATAATTCCGAATCACATGAATAAATAGATCTGTTCAACTAGAGCTGTCACATAATCACAGCCATGTGAAGAAATCAGCTAACCACCAACGTAAATGTTCGAGCCGAAATATCACAAGCCAACGTACATGGTAAAGGGAAACATCAGCCATTAAGCCTCGCCAAAGACCGCCACGGATGTCACCTTCAGCTGTGTCGACAAAAGTCAAGCCACCTTTCCTGTTCCAAATATGCCTACAATAGGCATATCGATCTCTTGCTCTATTTATGTTCGTGGTATGACTTGTAGCCGAATTCAATAAACGCAATATAGATCCTCAATCAACATGATACGTTGATTGAGGCTCCATATGTTTATTGAATTCCGATACAAGACGCACAGATATGTGGAAATTATATACTTTAGAATGGCTGGCGACTGTTTCCATATGCATTCAGTTACACAGAAATTCACTTCCAAGCTTTATTATTTTCTCATTGCGTGATATACTCGGTTTATGTGGACCTAAGTCAGGAGCAGATCATGTGATCCTTCAGCACGAAAATAAAAGGCGAAAGTTAAAACTAATGGTCACGATTAAAACGAACTATCACACCAAGTATGTAATCAATGACAATAATGGTAGTTTATCCTTATAAATGTCATATATTTGTTTTAATGACAATTTATTATAGCATTCATAACAATATGTGTATTTAGCATGGGCTGAAATAAAAAAACTAGATTTTTTCTCAGAATTTTTGTGTATAATTTTTATCCGGTTGTTTTTACACAATTTGTGTGATGAATTCGAATCTATCTGATAACATGCTATATTTGGTGACCTTCACCTACAAATTACCAAAACACAAAATGGCTGCCAAAATTTAAAGAAACTCCCGTATTTTCTATGGTTTATAGCACATGAAAGCATAACTTATGGTTTTTGCAAGATATTTATCATATAATTTTTTTTCTAGTGTCTTGGAAAGAAGTAACCTTTATTTGACCTTTAAAAATAAGATGTTCATCGTTTTTTATATATTTACTGTTACTATAAGTATACCGCTAATCATATTGACAATAATATGATTTAATTATAGTAACTTAGTGGGCCAGATAGAAACCTTACTAAATTTAAATAAACAAATCCAAAATTTGCCGCGACATTCACCTCCATATGAGCAAAAAACAAAAATGTAAATTAAACATCTTTATAGTATTTGTGGCACGAGATTGCTAAACTTATGGTTTTTGTATGCATTGGTGACCGAAACACACATTTTTGATGTTTAATTTTCATGTTATAACGTAAAATACAAGATGGACGTCATTTCACATATTTACATAATAATGACGACATTCTAAATACTATACTAAGCCCATCAAAGCTTGTTAGAATTATACTGCGCTTCAACAAAGTTTCGAATGCCTTGTAGCCTAATCTGTCGTAAAATATTGTTTTATATATTATAGTTCAGGTCCATAAAAACGCTTTTATTTGTGTGTTGTCGGTAAGCATTCCGAATTTGAAGGCCAAATATACACCCATTTTTATCTAAAAACATGACAAATAAATTTATCAACTCCAAATCATACCGAAACCGAGAATTGTGCGTTTAAATAGCGTACAACAAAAATATAAAAAGGATGTGGTTTTGTCGGGCGTTTTTTGTTTTTCTTATTTGAAGGTGAAGGACACCAAAGATAGAATGTTATCCGACAGATTCGAATTCAGCACACCGAAATTATGTAAAAACCAGTGGAAAAAAATGTGCACTCAAATGTCGAGCAAAGTTCAATGTTTCATATTTCAGCCCAGGCTTACTACACACATTTTCAAAAAAAGGCTGTAATATTCTCTCGTTTAAAAATATATATGCCATGTAATAAACTAAATACCACCGAGTTTAAGTATACACATCTGGGTTCAGAAAACATAGGTCAAATCTCGGTGTCACTGTTAGTTCTAACTTATCATGGTCTAAAAATATTAAATCAATATCTGCTAAGGCAAATTCCTTATTAGGCATGATAAGACGTTCCATAAGTTTTGATGCTCCATCTCCTGTTAAGTTTCAACTTTATATTTCACACGTACGCAGTATTTTTGAATATTGTTCACCTCTATGGTCCCTTGCGAATGTTAAATATATTGTATTGTTAGAAATAGTGCAGCGCCACGCCACAAAGTATATTTTAAATAATTATTCTGATATGTCATACAGTGTATGCAGAAAGATGCATAAAACTTTCTATTTTACCACTTTGTTTTCGCCGAGAGATTATTGATCTCGTGTTATTTTATAAATATTTACATAATTATGTTGACTATGATTTTTCTAGTTATTTTGAACTTGTCGGATCTTTATATAGTTTACGGTCCTCTAACAAAAGTCCATTGCTTAAATTACCTAGAGTAAAAACAACTGCCCTCCAAGTTTCCTATTTTTCTCGCCTTGTGCGTTTGTGGAATTCTTTGCCTCGGCATATCCGTGAGGCATGTAGTGTATTTTCTTTATAAAAACACGTTAATGACCTCTATTTTTCAATTGTATGTAATTTTAATATCAACGAACGCTGCACGTGAAGTTTAGTATGCTCTTGTGGTTTTTGTCGTTCATAGTATTCTAGTAGTTTTACATTCATAAAATTGTTCATACATTTATATATAATCTAATATTGTCTTTTTCTGTATTATATACATGCTATACTGTTATATTTTATGCTATTTATTATTTCCGCCTATTACATTCAAGTAGTTTTCATTTTCAATTACAATTTTTTTTATACTATCTATATGTTATATATTTTATACTTTATTGTGTGTACCATATCTTATATTTTATTTTGTATCGTCTTACAATTGTGAACATTTTAGCAAAAAATGTTTTTAGATATTAGCTGTCAAGCCTAGTAGAGGTCGCATGCGACCTTTTCTTGGCAGCTAAGTACAGTGTTTGTGTGATTATATAACAATCATACTTAGTATGTATATATTTGTATGTGTATATATGTATATATGTTTCCACTGTACATTAAGCTAAATAAATAAAGCAAATATAGATATGGCCAATAATTATGTTTTATTAAGTCTCTTCCTATGCACTCAGGCCATGTTGTCTATCTTGTTTTTGATTATCTTGTAACAAACAAAATGTTTCAACGTATTTGTAGAGATCACTCTGCACTACTCTGCACCATGCAATACATCATTTGAACGGAAATTTAATTCACGTTTATGTGGTATGTTGCATGAATAGAATAGCAACGACATACGTTTGCGTAACCCTACCCCCTGATTTAAGACAGGTTCGGGGGTACCCCCATATAAGCGGGCAAAACACCCATGGGGCTAAATTTCGAGCTGTTAACATCGAAATATGTTTTCTAGACACCATAAGGGTTTTAAAAATGTAGGTTACAAAAGTTAATCCACCCTATGCTCGTGGTCCATTTTCTCCTGCCATACTAAATTGATCTGTGTACATTTTTTGTATCTGTGTCCTCGACCTGTGGACAGTGTCCTGGTGGTTGGCGAGGCATTGGGTCAATGCTGTAGGCATGGCTGCGCCAACCTTGGGCTGTCGTCACCGGTGTTTGTGCGTTCTGGAATGTGAGCCGAAATCTGTGTGTCTCTGATTGGGAATGTGTGAGCTGACGGCCAATGGGATCTCGCGGCAGCCAAAGTAAAATAGCTGCGATGGCTGGTGCTTTTCTGATTGGCTTTCAGATTTACCAGCGTGTGTTTGCGCGAAGGCCCCAAAGAATAATTGTAAGATCACTCTTGCTATGGCTCTGGTCAAGAAGACATCAGTCTAGTGTGCGTGATGGTCTATATGCTAATGAAGTAATAAAATATCGCTGTACTGAACAAGTCTTGTGTCACTTACTGCTCAATACTACTACTTTTATCATCCGGTCAACGATATTCGGACAATAATTTTGATCTTAGCCCTAGGAGTATGGTAAGGCGAGTTCCCCACTCGCTTTCCTAGGATTTTCCGTGGCTGAATGATGCGAGTCAACAAAATGATACAATAAAACAAACATTTATCAGCAGCATAAACTGCCCATGCAGCGAGGATCAACACTTTCCTGAATCACAGATTTAATGAGTTTAATGAGTGAATAAGGCTTTAGGCCACTTTGGTGCACATACAGGCTAAACTGGGCGAGGAGAAGCTCATGCGGATGGTCAGATGAATCAGATGACACCCCAAAATACTGAATCTTTACGAGTGGGCAGCCCCTAGAGTAGACTGATCTTAAAATATACATTGGTATGGTTCTGAAGGACATTTTAAATAAGTATTTGACAACATATTTCTTTACTCTTGAGTCCCAGGTCTAAGCGCATTGCATAATTCAAGGGAATAAAGACTGCCGCGCAGATACGCTATGTATAGATGTGTACTGGCAAATGCCGACTAAAATGTAAGTCTTTGAAAATATAAAGACGGAAATACTGTATTCCTAGCCACCCGTTTCCAGTGGCTTTTCCGCTAATTAATTTTTCTCATTTTTCATTCCCAAGACCTAAAGCGAAGCAACGTAACGCCAACGTCTTGTCCACCGTCTTCCCCCTGCCAGAACATGTACGTCTACGTGATGTATGGCTGAGATGTCAATATGTGCCACACACATTTCGCCGCCTCGGAGCTAAAGGATCCTATCTGACACTCGTTAGAGTGGCAGATAGGATCCTTTAGCTCCGAGGTGACGATTTCTCGTAGGTCTATACATCAGTGCTGTTGATGACTCGATCCCGGCAGACACCAGACGTTGATCCACCATTGCTTTATTGTTGGGCCACCGTCTACAAAGCAAATTCGTTATTTCAACCCGGCTCAGCGGCGCGCTGAAAATTTTCAATGTTTATGTAGACAAGATCTTGAAATATTATTATTTATTTCATAAAGAGTCTGCTGCCCGAAATCCCCCCCCCCTGCCTAGGAATTGAATTGAATATCAGATGCAGTCAGCCAGGTTTTCACACTGCCAACACATGAAGTTATTGAAGTTATTTGCAAAACGTGCTTCCCCGTCCCACTTAAGCAACAATGTTACTCATTGAATTATTTTGGAGCTCCCTCGTCGACTACGTTAATCATCCGAGCTCCCTCGTCGACAATGCTGATCATTTGAGCTCCCTCGTCGACAATGTTAATCATTTGAGCTCCCTCGTCGACAATGTTAATCATTTGAGCTCACTCGTCGACAGTGTTAATCATTTGAGCTCCCTCGTCGACAATGCTAATCATTTGAGCTCACTCGTCGACAATGGTAGTCATTTGATCTCACTCGTCGACAATGTTAATCATTTGAGCTCCTTAGTCGAAAATGTTAATCATTTGAGCTCACTCGTCGACAATGTTAAACAATTAGGCTCTTTCGTCGACAATGTTAATCATTTGAGCTCACTCGTCGACAATGGTAAACAATTAGGCTCCTTCGTCGACAATGTTAATCATTTGAGCTCCCTCGTCGCCAATGTTAAACATTTGAGAGCCCTCGTCGACAAAGCCATAACATTTTCTTTCACATTGAGGTGGGTATAGTGGTAGCATTCATTCATTCATTCATTCATTCATTCATTCATTCATTCATTCATTCATTCATTCATTCATTCATTCATTCATTCATTCATTCATTCATTCATTCATTCATTCATTCATAAATTCATTCATTCATTCATTCATTCATTCATTTATTCATTCATTCATTCATTCATTTATTCATTCATTTATTCATTCATTCATTCATTCATTCATTCATTCATTCATTCATTCATTCATTCATTCATTCATTCAGACTTTCTTTTATTCATTCCGGCTTTCTTTCGTTGATCCATTCAGACTTTCATTCATTCATTCAGACTTTCTGTCATTCATTCAGACTTTCTTTTATTCATTCATTCAGACTGTATTTCATCCATTCATTCATTTATTTATTCAAAAAATTTCATTCATTCATTCATTCATTCATTCATTCATTCATTCATTCATTCATTCATTCATTCATTCATTAATTCATTCATTCATTCATTCAGATTTTCTTTAATTCATTCATTCATTCATTCATTCACTCACTCATTCATTCATTCATTCATTCATTCATTCATTCATTCATTCATTCATTCATTCACATTTATTCATTCACATTTATTTATTTATTTATTTAGACCTTCCTACCTTCCTTCCTTCCTTCCTTCCTTCCTTCCTTCCTTCCATCCTTCCTTCCTTCCTTCCTTCCTTCCTTCCTTCCTTCCTTCCTTCCTTCCTTCCTTCCTTCCTTCCTTCCTTCCTTCCTTCCTTCCTTCCTTCCTTCCTTCCTTCCTTCCTTCCTTCCTTCCTTCCTTCCTTCCTTCCTTCCTTCCTTCCTTCCTTCCTTCCTTCCTTCCTTCCTTCCTTCCTTCCTTCCTTCCTTCCTTCCTTCCTTCCTTCCTTCCTTCCTTCCTTCCTTCCTTCCTTCCTTCCTTCCTTCCTTCCTTCCTTCCTTCCTTCCTTCCTTCCTTCCTTCCTTCCTTCCTTCCTTCCTTCCTTCCTTCCTTCCTTCCTTCCTTCCTTCCTTCCTTCCTTCCTTCCTTCCTTCCTTCCTTCCTTCCTTCCTTCCTTCCTTCCTTCCTTCCTTCCTTCCTTCCTTCCTTCCTTCCTTCCTTCCTTCCTTCCTTCCTTCCTTCCTTCCTTCCTTCCTTCCTTCCTTCCTTCCTTCCTTCCTTCCTTCCTTCCTTCCTTCTGTCCTTCTTTCCTTCCTTCCTTCCTTCCTACCTTCCTTCCTTCCTTCCTTCCTTCCTTCCTTCCTTCCTTCCTTCCTTCCTTCCTTCCTTCCTTCCTTCCTTCCTTCCTTCCTTCCTTCCTTCCTTCCTTCCTTCCTTCCTTCCTTCCTTCATTCCTTCCTTCCTTCCTTCCTTCTGTCCTTCCTTCCTTCCTTCCTTCCTTCCTTCCTTCCTTCCTTCCTTCCTTCCTTCCTTCCTTCCTTCCTTCCTTCCTTCCTTCCTTCCTTCCTTCCTTCCTTCCTTCCTTCCTTCCTTCCTTCCTTCCTTCCTTCCTTCCTTCCTTCCTTCCTTCCTTCCTTCCTTCCTTCCTTCCTTCCTTCCTTCCTTCCTTCCTTCCTTCCTTCCTTCCTTCCTTCCTTCCTTCCTTCCTTCCTTCCTTCCTTCCTTCCTTCCTTCCTTCCTTCCTTCCTTCCTTCCTTCCTTCCTTCCTTCCTTCCTTCCTTCCTTCCTTCCTTCCTTCCTTCCTTCCTTCCTTCCTTCCTTCCTTCCTTCCTTCCTTCCTTCCTTCCTTCATGCAGGATGGTAACAACGAAGGGAAATTGGGACGTGTCTATGCGGTGACAATCACTGTCATGTCTATACGCCTACTGAGAGAAGGAAACTTTCAAGTCCTCATCATTTTAAAATGAGAAATGGACTATGTAGACTTTTGTTTCCTACCAAAAAAATGCTACCATGGCATGCCTAGTTCTTGTAGCAAATTATTGATGAATTTTCAAACGGAAATCTCATAATTTACGTGTATTAATAATCATTTTACAAGCTCGATTCTGACAGAAGCACTATTTCCAACAAAATGAGACATGTCGCGAATAATACACTGCAGTATTCAGCTTACTATTATATTGAGAAGTTACTGCCTTTTTGGTTTACACGATAGAATAGTGGTGCTGAATAGCCCCTATGTTGAGCGTGCGGGCGTGAACAATAGACCTAGTATGTTGAGATTGCTGCTTCCACGATTTCAGTGAGTTACCGACCTTGTATAGAAAACCAATAAGCATATGCCGACCCTATCCCATCCGGCTGTGCCCTATCCCATCCGGCTGTGGTAACAACCAGAGCTCGGAGGCTGTCAATGTTTGTACATGTAGGGCCTATATGATGGTAGCCTTGCTTAATGACAGCAGCATTCCCGCAAGCATTGACCCAATGTTGTTTAAAGTTTGACCAGCATGGTAGACTGTGGACCAGCATTAAAACAACATTGGTTTAAAGCATCGTGTTTGCTGAGATATGCCTACCGGATCTACGATAAGTTCCCGATAATTGGGGAAGATTAAAGTGACCCTCATTTTGACCAAGTGACACACATACATAAAAATAGACCTGCTCCGTCCAGGCTGACATCATTGGTTTCCCTGACCAGAATCACAGTTACATGCCAAGCTCCAGCTGAATGTTGGACCGACATTGTAAATGTTAATCAGACACTGATCGAGTCACTGTGTGTCTAGAATGTAGAGCCAGTAAGTTTTGACGTAAAAGCAGTTCATTGTTCGGCAATGATTAACGGAACTATGTAGCGTGTAAATCAAGGGAAGTGAAAGAGTATTGACCATGTTGGTTGGCAGTTTGTACAAAGAGCATTCAACACAGCAGGTGAATTGATAGCTCAGCTGCATTGATGAAGCAGCTCAGCGCTATGGAAGAGGACAAGAAAACAATAGAAATATGTGTAACTTAGCTCCTGACAGAAATTTATTTTAAGAACTGCAATAACCAACTTCAAGACAGAGCAGATAAAATATATAATAAACATAAGACATTCAAAGTGGATTACAGAAAGCATTGTAAAATTCGTTTGTTTTAGATTAAAGTGTATACAAGATTTATGCCCATTTCATTTGAATTACACATAGATTAAAGTTAACTATTTGAAACAAAATATTGAAAAATAAAAGCATGCTCGCCAAGCAAAAACATTGTGCTGCATGTTTCAGTAGCCTGAATAAAAAGTGTTATGAAAATAGGTGGAACGCGAGAAATTAATTAGAACAGGCACGTCAGCAGACTTTGGCAGAGGGTTCGGGCCACATGTGAATGTACTGTCAAGGGTGGTTCCGAACTTCAAAATTCACAATTTTCACATGTCAAAAAGTAAAAATTTTCAGCAACCCCCCCCCCCCCCCGGTGACTATTTAATCTGAGGCGTAATGAGCTACCTCAGAACGAGATATAAATGAAACAACTTACTCATAGTGGAGCGGCTAAGTGTAAAAATCAGGCCAATTATCATACAAATGTGAAAAAGCACCAAATTTGATCTAAATGTCCATCTGGATGTAGGCCTACTCTTTCTAAAAAGCACGTTAGCCAAGCGAACACATTAAAGATGACCGCCGTTTGACCAAGGTCAAATATTAAATTTATATAATTTTCGAAAGAAAGGAAACAGTTTCATGATTTTGGAGTCAATCTTTGGCTTGTGAGGTACACCCGACATAATGGTGTACCAGAAAGTAACCTAGACATTGTATAGCTCGCAAATTCAGGATGACCGCTATTTTTTAAGGTCAAGCGATAAATTATTATAATTATTCGACGGAATTGAATCAGATGTATTTATTATTTTTAGTGTATATACAATGGGGTTTTCAATGGGGTTTCAAGATAACCGTCATTCTTTCAAGGTCAAACAATATGTAAATTAATATTAATTTGAACATAACATAAACAGATGCATGACGTCGGTGTCTACCATAAGGTTTTCAAGGTATATCAAAGGTATATATATTTGGTCAGAATACAATTTTAACATTGCATTGTGGGTAAAATTCACGATGGCCATTATTTGTCTAAGATCAAACAATGCTTTATTTCACCAAAATGCATGGCTATATTTCTTTCTGGACACACCATTATGTCGGACATACCTGAAAAGAATACCCTTGGAAAAATGGCCACTGTAGGCTACTAGTCTGGATCACATGACAGTCAGCAACACAGTAGCAAACAAGATATCATTAATGTCAAATAAATGTGAGCATGTAGGCTACATGATGTATCCTATATACCTAAGTTATACAATTACATGACATCACTAAATGCGAATATGTAATTTTCCACTTTAAAACTGTAATAAATTTAATTTATGATATAAAATAATTCAATATCTGAGCTGTTTAGTGGATTAATAAATTCACAAAGTTATGTGACATCATCCAAATACAACTGGCCAGAACAATGACATTGTGTGGGCACTTATGTCCACTCTGCATGGACCTAGGCTCTGCTCAGTGAAGTACAGTGTATGGTCTATCAATCCCCTGCCTTTCAAAAACTGTCATCAAAGTTCTCTCGTTTGAAATCTTCGTTTGTAATCTCTTTCAAAGGTTAGATGCCTTGTTAACTATTGTAAATTGTTGCAAAAAGAATAATAAAAATATTATTTTGAAGTGCTCAATATGATTTCTATGACTTGTGAACGAGCCACACACGGAGCTGTCGGTGCTGATATATGCGGATGAATAATTAAGATACCGTGAATGGTCTGATCTGGGTAAAGCAGTAGGGCTTAAAACCTGATAAGCTGCTTCCTCTGCACTCCGAGGCAGTTACCAGGCAGATTGATGGTGATTGGTGTCTGGCAGCCATGCCATGAAATGTCCGCATTAGAGCAGTGCCTCACCCAGTTTACACGAGACGTTCAACCAAGGCGGGTTTAATGCTGGGTCAGCGTCGCAGACGCAGGTCCAGCATTAAACCCACCTTGGTTCAACGACTCTTCTGTACTTGACACATAGCTGTATTGGGCTATTTTATCTTGCATTGGCCCAGAAATGGGGCGCTACTGTGCCAATAAGTCGGCTCGATTATAAACTATCGCGGCAGCCAGGCCAGATAAAACCATTCACTCGATTATCGGCTCCTTATTTCCCCAAATAAAGTACATTATTCAAATACTTTGAGTCCCATATCTTGCAGAGTCTTCACTATTATTATTATTTTCGTTGCAGACATCTTGCAGCAATCGCAGTCCATCATTTGTTCGTACCATCCTTTGCTGTGTATTGGCCTGTAATATTTATATTGTTCAACAAAACAAACGCTTTGATATACTTCATCATTGCTGGCTCGTTGATGGCGCGTTCTGCAATGGTCTCTGACGGTAAACAATATGGCTCCACTACGCCTAGGTTAGAGTTACGGTGTGAAAAAAATGTATTAATAATTAAGTATTATTTTGTTATTAGTTCAAAGGGACTAGCGCACCACGTCTGTCCCAAAGTCACACCTCATCAGTTATTATTATTTTTTATTTTTTATTGCCCACGGACCACGTTCAGTGTATAAGATGCTGGCCCGGATGAGTGCTGATGAGTCCTTGTTTTCAGCCGACCAGTCCACAGGGAAATTCCGAAGTACACACATATAAAGTGAAAAAAATATTATAAAGTGGATTTAGGATAAATTCCAGAAAACACGAGGCATGGATCTGATGTTTAGGCAATATCGGTCGAGCGTCGCAGACAATAGTCCAATATCATAAATATTCATCCAACATCAGATCCATGCATTGTGTTTGCTGTCTTTATAAAGAGACCAGCCACGCAGCAACAAAGATACATAATAAACACCCATTCTGTTTGATTTTGCAGCTGCAGATAAATCATAATCAACATGCTTTACTATCAAGTGGCAACGTACGTAATCTGATTAAATTGATAAACAAATAAATAAATAAATAAATAAATAAATAAATGAATGAATGAATGAATGAATGAATGAATGAATGAATGAATGAATGAATGAATGAATGAATGAATAAATGAATGAATGAATGAATGAATGAATGAATGAATGAATCAATGAATGAAAAAATAAATGAATATATGAATAAATGAATGAATGAATGAATGAATGAATGAATGAATGAATGAATGAATAAATGAATGAATGAATGAATGAATGAATGAATGAATGAATGAATGAATGAATGAATGAATGAATGAATGAATGAATGAATGAATGTATGGGGCTTTATGTCACTTTTATACACATACATGCTAGCTAAGCTGAGCCAAGAGAATCTCCTGAGGATGGTGAGGGTAATGAGATGATACTGCCCTTTAGATACAATATTCGAAATTAGTGTCATGGAGGTATTAGGCCGTGTACGCTACCACCTCTCAGCCACAGAGGCCCCACACAATACTTAATATTGACGAGTGAGTAGGTAAGGATCATTGTGTTCTTGTTGAAAGCTGCAGATGAATACACGTTGAGGACGACCGTCGTGACAGGCAGGCTGACTTTAGCCACCCTCCCAGGGCCACCGCTCCGGATTGATTTGTTTTTATAAAGGCATGTGCATTTTCTACTCCTTCAATTCGCAAAGTGATCCCAAATTTATATGCAATTTTAATCTCGAAACTGATGTGCGCTAGGCGTCCTATTCACTTTTCAGAAGATGAATTCACAGTGCGTCCCACAAAAATGAAACGCAGCCTACATATATACACACGATAAAACAGCGTAACAATTGACTGGGTCTGGCTTGATGTCGTCTGGCAATATGTGAGGAGGTAGAGGTGGTCTGTAGTCTACAAAAAGAAAATATCACACATTACATCTTCAGCTTGGGATAAGAATATTGTAAGTGGCACTTCCAATCTTCTGATACTCAGGTGTTAATATATATCATTAAGGAAGTGATCTAGCCATTCCACTTTTATCAACGGAATGAGTTGCGTGACGTCATCAAACACGAGAGGCATGGTCAATAGTCTGAGTGTGGACACTTTGTTCCCGTATGGATCTAGACCTGATTCAGTTAGAACTGTTATTAACCAGGATCAACAATCAGTATTTTCCCCCTTTTTGAAAGAATAAGCTTTGAAAGGATATGGGAAACGGTTATATCCCAGCAGACAAAACAACTTTCAATCAACTCGGTTTCATTGAAAGTGGTTATATCCCAGCAGACAAAGCAACTTTAAATCAACGTGGTTTCGATCCACGTTACCAACTGACGTGGAAGCAACGTTGAAAATAAGTTTGCTTTGCAAATTGATTCAATGTCATTTACCATTGACGTTTAAACGTCTGATATCCACGTAATTTTAAACAGTTTTTTCACAAATTTTAAACCTCGTTCATGTGTATTTTAAATGTCTGGTCAACGTGATTTTAACTTTTCTTCATTCCCATTTCAACATAATTTTGACGTCTCTGCGACTTTCTAAATATCTCATCCCAACACTATTTCAACATCATTTTCAACCTACTTCAAATAATTATTACCTACACCACCAAATTTGGGGTAGCAAAGTACTAGCAAAAGTCAGCCAAACCTAATTGATCAGGATCTAATGTTGAAAAGTTGATCCCGGTTCCTAGCACAGTGTGGTACGATGCCTCGCGGTAGTAGTATGATTACAAATGAAATGCTCCTATATTTCAATCCAAGTATAATTAAAGAGGATCCAAGTATAATCTTGTAGGCTTACCGTGATATCAAATAATAATTCTGAAACATTTCCCACACATATTGGGTTGTGCCCATAAACCCGATTATATAAGTTGGAATTAGGTTTTTAGTTTTTTATCGTACAAAAAACAGACACATAAAATGGGGAAAATTTGTTTATTAAAAATAAACATCAAATTAAACGACTACAAATAAAAAGGGCTTTACTTCAAATGTTGTTAATGTAAACGTGGTTGTAACAGAGTGAAGCCCTAAGACCAAAATAGGTATAAATTTACTTGACAGTCGGTTAACAGGATTAACCAGTGAATATTTATACATGTCTCTAATTGATCCAATCTACTATGAATATTTATACATGTCTCAAATTGATCAAATCTACTAGGACTATTTATACATGTCTCTGATTGATCTAATCTACTATGAATATTTATACATGTCTCTGATTGATCTAATCTACTATTTAAATGTGAACTTTGACTCTTGTATCATTACAAACAAATTAGATAATATCAACCAAACTATCAATAACAATCTAGTAATTGTTCACACAAAACCAAACCTATCAATAACAATCTACTAATTGTTCACATTAATATATTAATGAACATTGACTCTTGTATCATTACATACAAATTACATAATATTGACAAAATCTATCAATAACATTATTAAACAAGATTATCTGTTGTTGAGGAGGGTATGAAAACGGTCAGAAGAAAAATGAACAAAAAACTTGCAGCGGATGGAAGCGGGAGGAGGTGTGATTTTCTTGATAGACATAGAATCTGCTATATAAATTTATATTTCTTTCGGATTAATTTTTGGTTTGGATCACCCTCAAGATTTCATTGCTAAAAGAGACCGTTACAAACAAATCGAGATCCGAACAAACCACGAATTACATAGCTTGGGATTCGCCTAAGATTAATAATCTATTTTGTGTCCGATAAAAAGAGCTTTCATTTTACGAAAACTCTGTATTTATCGTACAAAAAACAGACACATAAAATGGGGAAAATTTGTTTATTAAAAATAAACATCAAATTTAACGACTACAAATAAAAAGGGCTTCACTTCAAATGTTGTTAATGTAAACGTGGTTGTAACAGAGTGAAGCCCTAGGACCAAAATAGGTATAAATTTACTTGACAGTCAGTTAACAGGATTAACCAGTGAATATTTATACATGTCTCTAATTGATCTAATCTACTATGAATATTTATACATGTCTCAAATTGATCAAATCTACTAGGACTATTTATACATGTCTCTGATTGATCTAATCTACTATGAATATTTATACATGTCTCTGATTGATCTAATCTACTATTTAAATGTGAACTTTGACTCTTGTATCATTACAAACAAATTAGATAATATCAACCAAACTATCAATAACAATCTAGTAATTGTTCACACAAAACCAAACCTATCAATAACAATCTACTAATTGTTCACATTAATATATTAATGAACATTGACTCTTGTATCATTACATACAAATTACATAATATTGACAAAATCTATCAATAACATTATTAAACAAGATTATCTGTTGTTGAGGAGGGTATGAAAACGGCACACAGACACAAAGTGTCTGACCCCCACAACACAAACTTACGAATGCATCGTAAGAGCACATATGAATTCCAACCTCTCATCTGTCTAATCCACCATTACTTGCGGCATCAGAAACAACACTAATTCTAAATAGTGAAGTGCTATATAGTCTGAAATTTAGTTTTTAAATTGAAATTAGGATGTCTACAGAAGTGAAACTTGAAATTTACATGTAATGAATAGATAACCGAATAATTAAAATTTCCAAATTTAGATAATAAGGGACACATTATCATAACATCTATTGTATTTATAATTCCTGAAGCAAGTCTGAGTAGTGTTTTGACTGGCTGGATTTATATGTCAGTGGAATTTTATTTTCTGTAAGTGTAAAATCTGACCACAGAAGTATACAGACCTCATTTTGAGCTGACCTAGGTATTGCAGACACACTTTGAAAACATAAGAAGACCACAAAACATAGATTTAGAAGGATTTGAAGCAAATTAGGAACATGAGGAAATGGTCCACATCTTGAGTATTGCTGTATTCACTAAAAATGGTGTTTACATATACATTCAAAAGCAAGATCGAAAGAATTCTAAAAAAAAAAATAATAATAATAATAATTTCTTACTCACGCAGTTATTGACGAAAAAGCAAAATTTTAGCTTTTTCTTCTCTTCTACGGGAGAAGAAAAAGGACATAAATCATTCACATTTAAAGTAATTCCACCTGTAAGAATGAGCTTGTGGATATTGTATCAAAAACCGACTGGCCGAAATCGGGTTGGCAAATCACTCTCCATCATGTTTTCCATTGTTAGAACAGCTGGCGCAAGTCCTGCCGAACTAACAAATGGAAAATCATGTTTGGTTCTTCACAAAGTTTATTGCATCTGGCGCAAGTCCGGATTCATCCTGCCCATACTTGCTAGCACTGATTTCAGCAGCTGGCGCAAATCCTGATGCTAGAATAAACTAATTCCACCTGTAAGAATGAGCTTGTGGATATTGTATCAAAAACCGACTGGCCGAAATCGGGTTGGCAAATCACTCCCCATCATGTTTTCCATTGTTAGAACAGCTGGCGCAAGTCCTGCCGAACTAACAAATGGAAAATCATATGTTTGGTTCTTCACAAAGTTTATTGCATCTGGCGCAAGTCCGGATGCATCCTGCCCATCCTTGCTAGCACTGATTTCAGCAGCTGTCGCAAATCCTGATGCTAGATTAAACTAATTCCACCTGTAAGAAAGAGCTTGTGGATATTGTATCAAAAACCAGCTGGCCCAAATCCAGTTGGCAAATCACTCCCCATCATGTTTGCTATAGTTAGAGCAGCTGGCGCAAGTCCTGCCGAACTAACAAATGAATAATCATATGTTTGGTTCTTCATGAAGTTCATTGCATCTGGCGCAAGTCCGGATGCATCCTGTCTATCATTACTAGCACTGATTTCAGCAGCTGGCGCAAGTCCTGATGCTAGATTAATCAAGCTAGACAGAGAGCATCATGTAGTTGGCGTATAAGGCATGCAATAATTCCTGCGGCCTGTAACAACTGGCCAAGTCTTGTTGTAACTGACCTTGTATTTATTGACTAATAATATGTTCTTGCAGTAGTTTAATTGAATAATTATATTGCTTTTACCTTACACTCCTACACTTGGATACTCTTCCGAATTATTTTAATTTACAAATTATTTATTATATATATATATATCTAAGTAAGAATTATGAAAGATTTAATTCTTGTGGCCATTTTTTTGTTTTTTTTTGTTTGTTTTTTGTTATTATTATTTAATTTCAAAGCAGCTGGATCACTAAGCTTTACAAAACAAACAACAAAGAAGAAAACTTAGAAAGAAAAAGGTGACCCAAAACATAATTTCGTAGGATCCACTTGAAACCTAAGGTCACTTTGGCAAAGCCAGAGAATGGCCCACAGGAAAACCAGCCCCTGGGATTATTCCAGAGTCATCACAAATTGGCATAATTGCATTAATTATATAAAATGAAATCAAGAGATTATCAACTATATCTCTTCTCATTAATTTAAATTATTACTAATGAGAACGTTAAATCTTAACTTCCTAACATGAATTATTTTTAAATATCTTTATGAGCACTAATATTGTATATTTTAATTTGAGATTAAGAGTGGCTGGTATGCATGCTTCATTGACCAAAAGTAACAAAAAAAGAAAACTCCATTCAAAGAGGAAAGGTGCCAAAAACATAGTTTTGACAAAGACCTATCTGAAACCGAAAGCTGTACTGGCGAGGCCAGAAAATAGCCCACAGGAAACAAATCCTGACAGGAATCAGTGGGTCCACCACAAATTGGCATCAGCCAATGTGATCATCGCCTCCAGAGTTTATCAAATCTTGCTAAATCAAATCCTAGAAACAACAATTGCTCCTCTTATTTATTTATATTATTTGTAAATTTATGCCCTACAAATCACACGATAAAATGTACCCAAAAAATTTAAGTAACAAAGATGAAACTAAAAAAAATGAGAAAAAAGGCCAAAAACATATGTTCCTGACAACAAGACCTATCTGAAACCCCATAAGGCCGCAGTGGCAATGCCAAAGAATGGCCCACAGGAAAAACAGTTCCTGAAAGGAATCAGTGAGTCAACCACAAATTGGCATAAATGCATAAAAGCAGCCAAAGTGGTTATCGCCTCCAGAGTTAATCAATCTTTGTTAAACAAATTCTCTGAGACAATTATCATTGATTTATAAAATTAATATTGTCTATTGCATTAAAACGAGCACCATCTCAAATGTTTACTCAGCGAATCACAACAAGAATCAATCTTCTTATTAAGATAATTTATAAAGTTGACCCTGCAAATCACACAATAAAATGTACCCAAAAAAATTTAAGTAACAAAGATGAAACTCCCATCGAGGAAAAAGGCCAAAAACATATGTTCCTGACAACAAGACCTATCTGAAACCCCATAAGGCCGCAGTGGCAATGCCAAAGAATGGCCCACAGGAAAAACAGTTCCTGAAAGGAATCAGTGAGTCAACCACAAACTAGCATAAAAGCAGCTAAAGTGGTTATCGCCTCAAGAGTTAATCAATCTTTGCTAAACAAATTCTCTGACACAATTATCGTTGATTTATAAAATTAATATTGTCTAAAGTGAACGCCATCTCAAATTTTTACTCAGCGAATCACAACAAGTTAACATAGTACTTTTTCACCTGAATGAAACCAAAATTTTTATATAACAAAGATGAAACTATTTTCCATCCCCCTTGACAAATTAAAAGTTATGGAAGCATCATCCAAACCCAAATTTGGATGCAAAAATGCAAATGATTTTTTCATTATGTCATTCCGCAAATGTTTGATAAATGAGAAACCGATCAGTGTTACTCTGCATTATGAGAATTCTTGTTTTATGCTCAATTTGTTAAATTTGATAACTTAATAACAACGGAAATTCATGATTAAAACAAAGAATGAGTGAACGATAATGTAAGGTTTTGAGACTGACTAGACCACATGGAAAGCCAACAATGTCAATGAGACAAAGATAAGGGTCATAATCCAAATAATTGGTCAGACAGATTCAATAACAACCACGCAAAGCTGTTATCAAATATATACACAAACTATTAAAAATATTTGTAACATAAATTTTATTTATAGATCTTTATAGTCATAAAAAAATAAAGTATAGACAGCTACAAATTTTTAATGTGCAATTGGTTATCGCCTCAAAAAGTTCATCAAATCTTGCTATTTTAAATCAAATTTAAAACTGGTGAACTATCACCACTCTCATTGATTTAAATTAAATCAAAATTATATGGTCATTGTGCTTTTAACTTAATTTAAAGTTAACACTAGCGCTTAAATTTCTAAGATTGTATATTTTTTAGTCTACATTTTATTAAAATCATGAAAGAACAGTCCAAACCAAATTTAATCCAGATGAATTTTGTATTATGAATTTGTCACTCCAAAAATATGTCACTAGTGACTGGAAATGCTGCCGACTATTACACTAATAATGACGATTCAACCAGTCTAATGGTTTTTTTTTTAGTCTACATCATATATTTTAATTTTTATTCCATAGTCTATGCTAAACTATAGTATAGTCTGAGTCCACTAACAGTTAGAGTAACAATTAGAGCCGAGTCTAGACTATATCTAGACTCCAGTAACTTTGACATTTGATTAACAGCGCGTACGGATAATACTATTAATAATAGTTAATAAAAACACGAATTCAGCGTGAGCGATAATATAAGAATTTGAAGTGGACTTAACCACGTGACTGCGACCGGATTGATGTCGGCGATGTCAATCAAAGTCATAATTTAAAAAACCACTGACACATGGTTGAACATATTCAAAAACAATGCAAAACTATATCTATCATATAAAAGAACTATTGAAACGTATTTAAAATACAAGATTTTCTTGATAGACATAGAATCTGCTATATAAATTTATATTTCTTTCGGATTAATTTTTGGTTTGGATCACCCTCAAGATTTCATTGCTAAAAGAGACCGTTACAAACAAATCGAGATCCGAACAAACCACGAATTACATAGCTTGGGATTCGCCTAAGATTAATAATCTATTTTGTGTCCGATAAAAAAAGCTTTCATTTTACGAAAACTCTGTATTATTTTGCAGGCCTATAGTTCATTTGTGAGCATCATATTCCCACATAACCCCGTAACCTCCTTTTCTTAATATTTCATCCGCCCCTGAACCACAAAATGATTTGAATAGTTTGTTAAATGCATAAAGTAGGCCCATATATATTAGTGTTGAATCAGCAGAATCTGAATTACCAATATGCCTAAAAGTCTACTTTAAAATTATTAAGAAAATTGCTAATATATTTATTCATATATTCTTTTTTAAAATTCATGTGTTTTATGATAGTCTACAACTTAATTTTCGAGTTTGTGATTAAATTCTCGTCGTATTGATAAGTCACACGCCTATATTGACAATAGTGATTCGAAAAAATGACAAAAATGCCCTTGGGGTCGAAGGGTTCATCGACCTCTAACTTTCGGTTCCACCGCTAGTAACACTTAAGAATTTACTTTTCTGAATCCTGAATAGCTATCCGTTCCAACGATACCTAACATATAATAGACCTGGTCAATAATTATGATTAATCACGGGCCGGCTCCTGGACTATAGGGCCTAAATGCATTTACACTGGGGCAGTATTTTTTATAAATGCATTGGCGTTTTTAACTTCCGTCATTCCCAAAGTGATCTTAGATTTATATCAAATATTAATCTCCAGACATACACAATACACCTCTCTATTGCAATTTTGTCTAAGGTACCACATACCTTACACTTTTCGCAATGAATAGGCTATCATTATATTTGGGCTATGCCCAAATATATTGATTTTACAACGGAACTTTAAACTTATTATTCTTGGCACGTTTTTGTAAGACGCTATTTCTCCCCGAATTTTTAATCAATCATTATGAAATTTAGACACAATATTTCCAGAGTAGTCAGGTATTCTGCTATGGCTTTTCTAAGACATCCATCGTGTTCTTCCGGATTAATCCAGGATTTTCTAGATTACTATACTCTTGAATGGCAAAAGGCAGTTTCTTCTTGCTTGTAAAGTGAGCAGATACCGCACTTTGTGCTCTTCAAATGCAAGAGGTGGTATCTGCTTACTTATGAAGTGAGCAGATACTGCCTTTTGGCTTGCACGGCAGTTACGGCCTATAATTGTGTCTGATGTTGGTTCAGTAGTGGACATGTCGGGTGATCCTCCATTCATTGCCAGGAGGGTAAACAGGGCGCCCAAATGTTTAGATGAACTCCACCCTTTATTATCTAGATTTGATAATAAAAATACATTATGTTTGAATTCCGGGCCAGCGTCGCAGACAGTGGCCCAGTTTTGAAACAATATTGTGTTTTTGGTATGGACAGTTGAAACCTTTCAAATGCTACAATTAAACTAACAGTTGCAATTCTATTCATGCACAAAACGTTGAATCAATGGTGTTTTAATGTTCGGCTAGCGTCGCGGATAGTGATACAGCACTAAGTCAACAGAGAGACAAGTCAATGTGTGTACTGTGCACCCTGAATGCGATTTCATTTGACAAACAAATATATATATATTTAAAACTGCAAAAGCTCAGTGGGGACTTCTGAAATTTGAGGCCTGAAGTGGGAAGTCTGAAGTCAAAAATTCCACATCAGAATGGCTGCCAAAAAACTCATACACGAAATTCCAATCAATCTGTTAGATCGAAAATAACTAAACAAAAATCAAAATGGCCGCCACGAAAACTCGTAAAACCAAGCCCAAATATTTATGTTACTTGAAAAGTCACAATTCATGTCTAGTTCTATTTGCTGAAGGGCAATAGTTGTATTGTAGTTGTATTGGAAGCTCGTGTGCGATAACATTAGTCATCATATTTATTTTTTAGAAGAATATGAATAGACTCTTTGCACGAGTTTGCGCGTGAACATTAGTCTGAACAAAACAGTTCAGCTTTGGTCACTGTGTGGCGTGTTGTTATTGAAAAGTGTGTAACATTAGTCTGAACAAAACAGTTCAGCTTTGGTCACTGTGTGGCGTGTTGTTATTTAAAAGGGTGTATTCGCAGCGCGGCCCATGCTAGCCGCAATGAATGACAGGGTCTGGCTTGATGTTGTCTGGTGCTGTGTAAGGGGGTAGGGCTGGTCCGTACAGTAAGAAAATACCACACATTACATCATCACCTTGAGGTTATATGGTTGTAAGTGCCACTTTAACATGTTTAAGTGGCACTTACAATCCTATAACCTTAAGTTATTCATATGTAGCCTAACATTAAGGAAGTAATCTAGCCATTCAACTTTAATCAATCTGAATGGTTGTGTGACGTCATCGTGTGTGGCATGATCAATAGTCTGAGTGTGGACACTTTGATCCAGAATAGATCGAGGCTTTATTCAGAGCTCCTATCAACCATTTGGATTCCACAATCAGTGCATTTAAGATTTTATTGAAAGGATATGAAAAGTGGTTATTTACGGCGCTGTATGTGTTGTAAAGTGGAGTTTGAAAGCCGGTAAATATTATAGGCCTATATTATCTGTAAAACATTGGTGGTGTAGAAAGCGTCAAGTTATGCTCCTTCACTGCATTCTGGGCCTGTTGGCTAAGTAGGCCTACTGGGTCAACGACAGCGATGTGGGCCCAGTATTGAAGCAGCAATGTGCCAATAATATTAAAACGTTACTTCCAGTCGATGACTGAGCACTGCAGCAGACAAAACAGGCTTGTCTGGTTACGGCTGTTCAAGTAGATTATCGCCTCATGATTTTCCCAAGTAAAATACGATATCAATATATTTTTCATTCCATTATACTTGGGCTTTTTATAAATAAAGGCATCCTGTTATTTATACATGTACTTTTGTATCTGTACATAGGCATATTAAATTATGCCATTTGTATGTAACCCGTAACTCGTCAGTAAATTAGCCCTAAGAATAAAGAAATATTACATGGTTGCAGATATATGGACTGACCAATAACGCGAAACAACAGTAAACAGTCGTTGTTAGTTCCATGGGGTAGACAACGGCACTTGGGTTACCCTGGTTACAATGGCATGCACCATGGTTCAGAAATGGTTTTTTATCCACTAATAGTTATGTATCGCTACCGCGACCCACAACTTTAAATATGTAAAAAACAATTATACATGTGAAATTTTAATCAGAATATATGTTATTCTTGCAAATGTATTGCTTATTAGTCTTACAAATTGTACTTTTTAACCCTTTAACCCCCCACGATGCATCAAAGCATCATTTTGCAACTATGACAATTTTTCTACAAATAGGGGTTTTAGAATGAAAATATTAATGGAACTGTTTTAATGATAACAATATCTTTCCTATATATAACATCCATTTCAAGTCATCTTCATCCACTACAAGTCGATAATTGCGACAGCACTTCCGGCTTGTAGTAGATGAAGATGACAATGGTAAATTCAAGATCAAAAAGAAAGGATAAAAACGGTTGTAGACTTGATCAGCGCTCTAATGGTTAAGTGAAACAATAGCCATTATGCTGCCGTCACAGAGCGCCATGGGTGTCACCTTTGACAGTGTTCTAAAGGTCAAACTACCTTTTCTTTTCCAAGGTTGTCAGCCAAAATCCGGCTCCATTAAACGTTTCTGAAACAACCTTCAGGTAGGCCTAGGCCTAATGAGATATTTATATATGTGGAAAAGTAAGAGCATTACTGTGTAGGCCCTACATTGTAATGTTTGCTCAATATGCATCACATTTCAGAGTATATCAATCATATTCCAACATTGCAAAGATATTTACTACATCGCCACTTCAGTAACTATTTGAAAAGTCAAATTAAAAATGTAAGCTGTATCAACAAAACTCTTTTTTCCGCATGATCCAATTAATCTTAGGCCCAATAACAATAACCGTCCCAGTGTTATATGAGTTAACCCTATAGCATTCAGCAGAGAATACAGGGCAGACGCCGAAACAGGACAGAATAATGCAAACATTAATCACTTATGTTTGTCTTCCTCCTTATGTTGTCCACCAAGGTTTCCCCGCCAACCTCGATCTGCACCGACGACTCTTCACTCGCATTCAGTGAATCTGAGGTGAGGTCACCTGAGAGGGACTGGGTACGAGTGAGTGAACGCATCGTGATATGTGTGTATTCTGAGCTGTGTGGTACCGGTGAGTGTTGCTGGGTCTCTGGCAATCTGAGATGTGACCGGTGCTTGTTGCTCGGTCTGTGGCAATCTGAGCTGTGACCGATGCTTGTTGCTCGGTCTGTGGCAATCTGTGCTGTGACCGGTGATTGTTGCTCGGTCTTTGTCAATTTGAGCTGTGACCGGTGCTTATTGCTCAGTCTCTGGCAATCTGAGCTGTGACCGGACCTTGTTGCTCGGTCTCTAGCAATCTGAGCTGTGACCGGTGATTGTTGCTCGTCTGTAGCAATCTGAGCTGTGACCGGTGCTTGTTGCTCGGTCTGTGGCAATCTGAGCTGTGACCGGTGCTTGTTGCTCGTCTCTAGCAGTCTGAGATGTGACCGGTGCTTGTTGCTCGGTCTGTGGCAATCTGAGCTGTGACCGATGCTTGTTGCTCGGTCTGTGGCAATCTGTGCTGTGACCGGTGCTTGTTGCTCGGTCTTTGTCAATTTGAGCTGTGACCGGTGCTTATTGCTCAGTTTCTGGCAATCTGAGCTGTGACCGGACCTTGTTGCTCGGTCTCTAGCAATCTGAGCTGTGACCGGTGATAGTTGCTCGTCTGTAGCAATCTGAGCTGTGACCGGTGATTGTTGCTCGGTCTGTAGAAATCTGAGCTGTGACCGGTGCTTGTTGCTCGTCTGTAGCAATCTGAACTGTGACCGGTGCTTGTTGCTTGGTATGTGGCAATCTGAGCTGTGACAGGTGCTTAATGCTCGGTCTCTAGCAATCTGAGCTGTGACCGGTGCTTGTTGCTCGGTCTGTAGCAATCTGAGCTGAGACCGGTGCTTGTTGCTAGGTCTCTATCAATCTGAGCTGTGACCGGTGCTTGTTGCTAGGTCTCTATCAATTTGAGCTGAGACCGGTGCTTGTAGCTCGGTCTCTATCAATTTGAGCTAAGACCGATGCGTGTTGCTCGGTCTATGTTAATTTGAGCTGTGACCGGTGCTTGTTGCTTGGTCTCTCGCAATCTGAGATGTGACCGGTGCTTGTTGCTCGGTCTGTAGCAATCTGAGGTGAGACCGGTGCTTGTTGCTCGGTCTGTAGCAATCTGAGCTGAGACCGGTGCTTGTTGCTAGGTCTCTATCAATCTGAGCTGTGACCGGTGCTTGTTGCTAGGTCTCTATCAATTTGAGCTGAGACCGGTGCTTGTAGCTCGGTCTCTATCAATTTGAGCTAAGACCGATGCGTGTTGCTCGGTCTATGTTAATTTGAGCTGTGACCGGTGCTTGTTGCTAGGTCTCTAACAATCTAAGCTGTGATCGGTGCTTGTTGCTCTGTCTTTGTTAATTTGAGCTGTGACCGGTGCTTGTTGCTAGGTCTTTAACAATCTAAGCTGTGATCGGTGCTTGTTGCTAGGTCTGTAGCAATCCGAGCTGTGACCGGTGCTTGTTGCTCGGTCTGTAGCAATCTGAGCTGAGACCGGTGCTTGTTGCTAGGTCTTTATCAATTTGAGCTGAGACCGGTGCTTGTTGCTCGGTCTCTGTCAATTTGAGCTGTGACCGGTGCTTGTTGCTAGGTCTCTAACAATCTAAGCTGTGACCGGTGCTTGTTGCTAGGTCTCTAACAATCTGAGCTGTGACCGATGCTTGTTGCTCGGTCTGTAGCAATCTGAGCTGTGACCGGTGCTTGTTGCTAGGTCTCTAAATAGCCGTCTGAGCTGTGACCGGTGCTTGTTTCTCGGTCTCTGGCAATCTGAGCTGTGACCGGTACTTGTGTCTCAGTCTCTGTCAATTTGAGCTGTGACCGGTGCTTGTTGCTTGGTCTCTCGCAATCTGAGATGTGACCGGTGCTTGTTGCTCGGTCTGTAGCAATCTGAGCTGAGACCGGTGCTTGTTGCTCGGTCTGTAGCAATCTGAGCTGTGACCGGTGCTTGTTGCTCGGTCTGTAGCAATCTGAGCTGAGACCGGTGCTTGTTGCTAGTTCTCTATCAATTTGAGCTGTGACCGGTGCTTGTTGCTAGGTCTGTAGTAATCTGAGCTGCAGTCTACTCACGTCGCGTTGGGTATTAATATACATATATATATGTATCGCTAACATTTAAAATTACTAATAGGGCCTACATACAATTGTGTACTATTTGATTCAGAGCATATGCCAATATAACCAAATTAATGCGTATTTCTCTTTCACATTTTCTTGTTTAAAGTACAAAGAAAAAGACTGAAAACGGCTACAGACTTAGCTCATTAAGGGTTTAAATGAGAGATTAATTACGTGGTACAAAGTCAAAAAAACAGTTTTTAAAAAGTACCACAGCTGTTTGCCTTTACATGGTGAATTAATCTCTTATTTTAACAGACGCACAACGAAGCGCAGCGATCGTCTTTAAAAAAAATACATGTTGTGCAATACAAAGCACACGTCCTTTCGCGTCGAGAGGAGTGAATAATGTAGGGCTTACATTTCATTATGATAAATGACTGGACAATTTCCTGCTCAATCACCAATATCCCTTCTTTATGCATGGAATAATCATACAGTTCATGAATTGCGTTGTCCATGTAAGACATATTTCGAAGTGCTCAATGGGCCTACATAAAGCTATTCGCTTCTTCAGATCTCCAGGCTATACAGTCAAGCTAGAAGAGACACAACGCATATCCTTAGACGTCTACAGGATCATGTCATGGTGTAGTTATTCAAATGATTTACTGTGGACAGGGTTTTCGCTATGTGGCGTTACAGCAGCAATGTTATTCGTTTGAACAAGACACCCCTTTCCACACCCACCCCCACCCCTCTCGCGTTGAGGGGGGGGGGCGGTGGGTGTGAAAGGGGGCGATTTACTATGGTTTAAGCACACTACTTGCGTATGATTACAAAATTTGAAATAGTTAGGAAAATGCTAAACATAAAAATTGAGTTTCCATTCATAATGTGTGAAGGTAGTTTTTTTTACAAAAAAAAATATAATTCATTTTCAAAAACTTGTAGATGTGAATTGTAGCTCAATTATCAGATTATAGGACTACAGGTCTGAACGAGAAATTGAAAATATGACCAGCTAAAGACGGAGGTTCACTGTGTTCTAAAACACAATCTTACATGGTCTACTGCGATATCAATCAGGGCTTAATAGATGCTCAGCGGTGCAACATGCCCCTCATTAACACAGACGGTAAAGGTTAAGTGAGCCGAGGTTCTCTCCTGCGATTTGTCACTGCTGTAACAATCCCAGCACGTGGACACAATGTTGTTTTGATGTTGGACCAGCGTCTTAGACAACCTTGTATCAACGTAACTGGGACGTAATGCTAGCATAGCAGCTCGTTGACTTAGTGATCAACCAGAGTCGCTGGATCAAACCAGCGCCTTATCGATTCCAGCGTCTGTGTCCTCCTCCTAGTGCTCACAACACATGTTGTGGCTAAATAGACCAACTCTAAATTCTCAATAGAAGACATTGACTCAACAGGAGACATCGGCCGAATAGAGGACATTGGTTCAACAGGAGATATTGGCTCAACAGGAGGCATTGGCACAATAAAAAAAACATTAGCTTAACAGGATATATTGGCTTAATATAGAAGACATTGGCTCAATAGAAAACATCGGTTCAACAGGAAACATTGACTCAGTAGAGAGATTGGTCCAACAGGACACATTGGCTTAACAGGAGACATTAGCTCAAGAAGAAACATTGACTCAACTGAAGACATTGCCTCTACAGGAGACATTAGGAAACATTGGCCTAATATAAGACATTGTGTCAACAGGAGACATTGTCTCAACAATTTTTTAACAGGAGACATTGACTCAGCAGAATATAAAATAGTTTGACAGGATATATTGTCATTAGGTCAGGGGACTTCGCTTCTTATCTTCGCTCTGGCAAGTTATTTTCGTTTAAAGCCCTGAACCACTGTAATAGCTCAGTAGACTAAAAAATAGAGCGTTTTACTCCTCAATTAAAAGAAAAACTGTGGGAGGACAGCCCGATTCAAGTCGGACCCCATCCTCGCTGAGCCAGGGGATGTACCACAATGTATGTATCACATCTAAAACGTAGTGGTATAAACCAGTCAGGATGGTCGGACCCCTCTTTCCATTAGTTTTGAAACCGCGCCTGCAAATTCCACTATGTACATCAGCTTGAAGGTGTGTCTAGTCTTCCAATTTGATTGAATGTTCCCACCTTCCCAAACGTGTTATACATGTAATAATAACCTGTCGGAAACTGAAAAGTTGCACATACAATGATCTACCGTGACCTGGTAGTTGAGCTGCACATTATAGTGGAGATTCATCTATATGCTGATGATACAAAAATTTACTTTAACATCAGTGAAGAAATTGTCATAAAAGTTGTTCAATCTTGTATTGCTGAAATTAAAATATGGATAATGATAAAAAAATTGCAACTAAACGATGGAAAAACTGAATTTCTGCTAATTGCCTGGCCATATTGTTCGTGAAACTATCACTATACCACACACATTACCATCAGAAATGACAATGTTCCGTCATGTGGGAGTAGTGTTTGATCAACACATCAATAACACCAGGCGTTCACGTTTCCAGCATCTGAAACGAATCAGTGACATCCGAAAATACATCAGGGAGGATGCAGCCAAGCAGCTGGTACATGCTTTTATAACATCTAGGCTCGACAGTGGAAATTATCTTCTCCATGGTTTACCAATTATATCTACCATCACTCATCTTCAAAAGTTCTAAAATTCAGCTGCTAGACAGTGCTGCGAAATCTGCACTGGCTGTATAGAGGATAATTTTCAAAATACATGTGTTGACTTTTCCTGATATGCATAGCACTGCTCCGCAGATTTATTACATGTACCAATACTCTATCACGGATACTGCGATCGTCATCAAGGACCTTATGTGCTTATTGTCTGTAGTTCGGCCTAGACTTATGGAAGCCGTGCTTTTCATCTCTGCTGCTGCTCCATTATTGTGGAATGAACTGCCAGATTACATCACTAACGAGCAAACATTAACATTATTTCAAAACAAAACTTATAACCCACCCATTTAGCCAGGCGTATCCTCAGAGACAATATAATGTCCAATGTCTTAGTGTACAATAGTCAATATGGTATACAACATGCAATGTTTCATTATTTGAAAATGATAATGAACTATTTTGTCCATCTAGCTAATTTAACGGATTTATCATAAGATACATCAGGTATAATTTAACAAAAACTGGCACGCGCCCATCAATATACCTAGGATTTAGGCGCTTTATAAATGTTCTCATTATTATTTTTATTTATAGTTGGCGGACACGATCGGTCTAGTAGAATCTCGCTCTGTATGTGCTGGGATGTGAGACATTGCTCTGAAGAGATTGAACGATGATCAGCTCTAGAAGAGAGTTGAACCTTTTCTCCGCTAATCACGGCTATATCCGTTTTAAATTCGTTTTATATTACAGAATTAAATCACTTTTATCGGGAACGAAAAAAATATGCATGTTAAACATGACTAGGCCTATCTGCAAATGTTCGGTTTCAAATTAAACAAATATGAGTAATGTTCACCCTCTTGATGTTGTGGGTCGAGTGGCGAGACAGAATTTTAAGTAGGTGAAAATAAAAACAATTTAACTTAGCAGGGATTAGTTAAATTACAACAAAACATAATCACATTGTACTGAATAGCTGGTTTGATATGGAACGGTAGACTCTTAGAATAAGGCTCCTAAAGGTCATGAATATAAAGGAATCCCTTCACTATTCCACTACAACAGAAAAATACTCTTTTTAGGAGTGTGTGGGAGCTGTACTTCAAATATGTTCAGATAGAGATGATTTTTGTTGTAGATTAATGCACCAGATAATGAGTTTTGGAAGTGCAGACACGTGCCATGCATCCGGTAATTGGGAAATATTCAGGTGACAAGTAGACCAGCTTCTTCATCCATGCTAACATCAGGTTGCCACGAGGAGAGTCCTGCAGGCATATTATAAACGCTCATTCAACGTTGGATCAATGTTGAAACGTTATCCCATCGCCAGCGGTTGACTATTCATGAGGTAAATCAGACGAAATAAAAGCGCTGTGGTTGACAGCTCATGTAAATCTAATGCAGAGCCGCTGGAAATCTGCCAGTACAGAACTGCTCTGCAAAGCTATAAGAAAGTATCTGCTTAACTGAAAAGTAAGCAGATACTGCCTTTTGCCTTTGCACGGAAGAGAACGTAAGAGTGTTAAGAACATGAGTAAAACACAATATAAAAAGGCAAGACAGCTGTAGTATAAAACACTACAAATCAAGCTTTTTGGAATACCATGATAAATACGCTTTATAAATATTAAAAACGACAATTCACGCAATTATTCCGAAAAATAAGTCAGTAAACGTGAGTAGCCTGTAACATGGAAATAATGCGTAATGGTCTTCTATTATATGAACATATGACACAACACCCATTATTATTATTATCGTCATTATTATTATTATTATTTTCACTTCGAAATAGAGATATGTAAAACAGTATCTTACTCGTGCATGAATGTTAATAGCCGGCCAAATAGGCCTGTCATGTCTTAAATGAGGTAAGCTACGTTCAGTCTAGATAAAATTTCAGCCCTGGGTCAACCACAACCCCGTTCCGGGTCAGCCACTGCTGGGGCTACGTTCAGTCCTCTTCTCTAGGTAAGGCCTCACATAATAAGTTCTAGAGGTGTCACTGATCGTGTAGCATCCGCATGACAAGTAGGCCTAATATCACCACTGTACAAAATGATGACACATACATTGTGATGGCTGACACCAGTCCTGCAACCAATCAGACACTACATGGACAGCCACGGTGTCACAAAAAATGAAATCGTTATACATCTATTTGTTTTTACTTGGATATATAGTAGCTGCACAGATATTCAGAGTTCAGGGGAACAAATGGTTTCTTCTCTGTCTTCTTGTACATATTTAATATTGTGTGGCGCCCCTTTCATGCAAACACCATCTATGTCGGACCCACCTTAAAACGCCACAGTTAAGGCCAAGTTCATAAATATGTTTCAATTCTATCCCAAATCATGTTAATTTACTGTTTGACCTTGGAAAATGTGGCCATATTGGATGGTTAATGTATTCTTGATGTTACCCACAATACAAAGTCTAGAGTACTTTCAGTCTTCACCACTATGTCGGGCATACCTGAAAAGCTGTTTCATCTCTGCCGAAAATTATACCAATTTAAGGTTTGACCTTTGTCAAATGGCGGCCGTCTTTGAAAATGGTGCATTTCTGAGTTTTGCTACACATTAAGAAACACCTTGTCGATGATAAGGGTGTACACTTAAAGTAACTCTCAAGTCTATGATCGTCTATGTCAAGCGTAGGGCTGAAAATCATAAGATAGGCACCGAAGTCACGTATCTGCTTGAATTATGCCGAAAATTATAACAATTTAATGTTTGACGGCCATCTTCGAACATGGCACTAAAAATCATGCTACAAATTAGGAATCACCTTTATTTTTATGCTAAGACACCTAAATTAACGGTCAGATCTATGATTTTAAAAATATAATATGTTGGTCTTTATGACAGTCAAATTTATCACAATTAAGCTATTACACTGCCGCCACAGAGCGTCATGGGTGTCACCTTCACTTGTGTGGCTAAAGGTCAGGCCACATTTCCCATTCCAAGTATGTATGCAGTATTGATGATCACTGTATTCTTGCTCCTATCCATTTATTTGTTTGTTTTGCCTTGTATCAGGATGCAATATATTAATTGTGGGGACCTCCACGAGCGACAGGTGGTGTTTTCAGCCACACACTGCAGGGCTCGAATGTTGAAACCTGTGTTTGGAAGGCGATGTCACCATTCATTTCACCATCCTGAGGCTCTCCTTACTCAGTTGAGCCAATATGCATAAATCCCCATTCATTAATTCATTCCAATACATTTATTGTAGCCAAGTCATTAATTCAAACATTGCAATCATATGGGTTGTAGTTGCTATATAGCCTACTAAGCTTGACTTGAAAAAAGTTGTTCAATGACAATATTTTCTTTCAAACTTAGATCTAAGTTAGATATAGCTTCACTGATTGATCATTGCACATGCACGTGCGGGTTTAATACCCACTGATAAGTTTGGTGGGATTTGCAAACGCTACCAGGGTGAGATTTTTTTCCCAGCTCACTTGTAAAGTTTCAGTATTGTGGGGAGCCTCCGTGACCGTGGCCGTGCTCAGTCTCAGACCGCCAGGGCTCGAATTTCGAATCATGTGTCTGGACGACAGTGTCATCTCATTCATCTCACCATCCCCAGGAGGTTCTCCTGGCCCAGTTTAGCATGTTATGTGCATAAAGGTGGCCTAAAACCACAGATGTCGAAAATTGATCAACTACAGACCAGGCCCAATGCTGTTTCAATGTTGGGCCATCGTCTGCGACGCTGCGACGCTTGACCAACATTGAAACAACATTGTCAGACATGGTTTAAATTTTCAGATGCTCTGAGAGTTGACTGGCGGCTATACTTCAAACCACATACAGTGGTTATTATTGGCGTCAAACTCCGATATGGGCAGTGTTTGCGAGTGAGCGAGCGGCGCTGTGTGGGATTGCAATTGATAGCATTCAACAAAGGTTTCCCTGGGTCGCAAACCTCTCTCCAGCACCGCAACGACGACTGGACCCTTACCTCTAGCGTGAACACTGGCCTGAAAACAGCCATAAACTGGTCTCAACGGTGGCTTTTTAGGGCCACCACACATACAAGATAGATATTGAAGTACAAGTTATAGTTGCTATGATGCAAATTAGACCTATAGAAATACAAGTTAATGTTGTCAAATTACATCTGAGCTCTGTTGAAATACATGTTAGACTTGCTGAAAAAAAAGTTGTTGTGATTTATCAACCTCAATTTGACTCAGTTTGGGAGCTTCTCTCCCATAGGCCAAACAATGAGATTTAATCTTCTCCAACATACTTTTCACAAAATGCCAACAAACCGGAAATACGTAATGTGCTCAGGTCAACAAGAGGGAATTCTCGCTGTTTTTTTTCATGTCAGTGTTCAGTCTATCTTTACTAATACCCAGTGACTCGCAGGTGAGCTCACCTGAGAGTCACTATGTACAAGTGAACAGTCCCGATCATGACTGGTTTATTGTGCCGATGCACAGGGTGACTGTTTTTATTATCTGGCTGTTTGTGAGTGATGAGCCACGTAAATATCACATCCCCTCCCGCGAAAAATATCACATAAATAATGCCGAGCAAGAGTGGCTGCAGCACATGCTTCTGCACATGTACACAGCGCACGTACATGTAGCTAAGTGATTTGTGGACACACATGATGGATAGTAGTTTAAATCTACTAGCCTGTGTGTCATGCGGCAATATCCCAGAAAACACAAAACATTTATATAACAAGTGTACAATGTTGGACCAACGTCGGAGACTTTGGGCCGACGTTGTACACATGTTTTGTGTTTGCCGGGTGTGTGCAAGCAGACCAGAACTACAGATAGTTTATGAGTACTGTACAACCAAGCAATAGTGCAGGAGCATGTGTAATCCCGTGGGAATTCAGTGGTTAAAATATGCCACCTATATGAAAATGTTCAGAATAAATCACAGAATAAAAAAAAAATTTATGGAGTTCGCAAATGGGTGTCAAAACCCTCTTATCAGGCAAAATTCAAAATGGCCGCCATGAAATAACTAAAGTTATCATATCTTCACCAATGATTTAGATATAGACAAGATTATTTCACCAAACCATGTATCTATTTCGGTATCAAGGAATGCAATAAACAAACGATACATTCATTTGACATCAATATCATGCAAATTTTAAATGGCTGCCATGAAATTACGAAAGTGATCATATCTTCGTTAATAATTCAGATAGACACAGCATTATTTCACCTAACCATATGTTTTCGCTATCGGCCCTGATGGCTCATTCGTATCTTCTGGGGCTTATAACCTGGAGGTACCAGGTTCGAATCCCGGTCTGGAAGGATATTTGTCGTCGTGGTTGTGCATATACAGTGCTCCAAACTGTTAAAAGGCCTGGAGTGTACAGTGCTGCCTATGGTACTGTGCACTATAAAGAACCCTTAAAGTCATTCGAAATAAGAGTAGGGCATGGTCTCGGCTTTGGGTTTCCTTCGGTCGCGATATTACCATGATTGTGCAGAAAGCAACGTAAAGCAATATTCATTCTTTAGAAATCAAGATCTTGACTGAAATACTACATCAGATAAAAAAACGTTTATGCAGAATGTTATCTTGTATCCCCCCGAAAAGCACATAAATGCATGCAACAGTGGGTCTGGTGTAGTGGTGACTGTGATAGGTCCGTCCCCCACTCTGGTAGGGTGGTTTAAAAATGTCCCCCCCCTTCACAAACTTAAGAATTCAGTATTTTGGGGAGCCTCTGTGAACGAGAAATAGCGTGTTTACTTTCAGACTGCCAGTCGTAGGTCTAGACGATAGTACAATCAGATTCATCTCACTATCCTTGGTGGGTGATCCTGATTCAGTGTAGTCTGTTTGTCAGCATACTCATACTCATACTGTTTTTTTGTGCATAATAAGGCATTATGTAAAAGTTAAGAAGGCGCTGCAATAGGTTACATAAGTGAGTGCAAATATTCTGACCCCGCTTTTTGCTGATATCATGAGCAGGAAAGACCGCCTCCTATATTTATAATGCCGCTATGTTATTATCCTATGGAATACTTGCTGTTTGTTAATTTATAAACAGTGCTAAGCACACAAGAATAAAAAAATATTTATTATAATTATATTTATATTTAACAAAAATGTTATATAATTAAATATCTGATATTACATAGTTAATTATACCTCTTGTAAGGCAATATCACATTTTAAACAAGTCATCTATTCGTGACGTCAAGGCTGATGAATTATCACAATTAGATCATCGTGGCGATAAAAGCTCTTTAAATCCTAGACGTTATTGAGGGTTGCTAAAAAATTTAGTAAATCATGACTTTTACTGGCTTTTCATGACCAAAATGTGTTGGGGGCTTGTCTCTTTGATTTTTCGGTTAAATTAAAGTCAATTCATGGGATCTTGAGAGCAAAACTCTTCACTTTCCCCTGACTTTGCCAAAATTTGTTTTAACGTAAGGTGTTTTCCTTGACAACTCAGGGTTATGATAAACAATCCTGACTTGTCAGGTTATACAGGTGTCGTGGCAACCTCGATCAATGTCATTTCATTCTTAGCTTTATAATTTAAAGTATATAATGTACTTTATTGCCATATAAATCTACAATATTTCAATTTAATTATGGGAAGACAATAATACAATGCAGAATGGAACAATACCCTATTATTTACCTTATAACATCTTATCCAGCTCTAATTTAGTTGTGAACGTATGTATAGTGGAATATAAGTTTAATCCCGGGCGGATCCAGTGGGGTGCTCAGGGTGCTCTAGCACCCTCTCCCCTAATTTCCAGAGTGGTAATTTTTTAACAATAATTTCATATACAATTAATCCACCAGTGTCCGACATGTTGGTGCCAGCCGCCACCACACTTGAATGTATACCCCTTCCTATTTAAAGGGCTGGTGTCTGGAATGCATCATTGGCGCCATTGACAGATTAAAGACTCGGATCAGACAATGACCTGGGCAAGTGCTAGCCACATCGCCCCTATGTGGCGACAGAAGCAAAATCTTTAGAATGCAAATCTTTAAAATTGACAATTCAGAGCACCTAAAAGTAGGAATTGGTTACGACTGGTCTTCTTTCTTCTGTCCAACCTTAACTAGTGTGAGATAGACACATTTTTCAAACATTCATTAATATTTTTTTTTTAAAGAAACAGAATAAAATATAGCAACTTTTTGTTAGTCTTGGCCAACAATTAAAACGTTGAGCGAGACTTGAAAACGTCATGGGAAATAAATATGCTAAGATTTATGATAATTATCATAGACTACCTTGAAACAACGTTGTTCCAAAGTAGATATGCTAAGATTGATAGTAATTATCATAGACTACCCTACCCTATGATAATTATAACACATGCCAAAGCTGGAAGCTCAAAAAAGGCACCCTTTCCAGCGGCACATCCCCAGTACTTGAGTGCCCCCCCCCCCGGCACAATACAAAGTAGGCTATGGGGATCGCTTGAAACGGACAACGACTTAGACGTGCTGCCCTCTCAAGCAATTGATATAAATAAAATAATAAGGACCACGAGATAAAGATTATTCACCAATTACCATGATTCCTTCACCTGGGTGATGGCGACTTCATTTTTCTAGAGATATCATCTCTGAGACTCGGTCTTGAGAACAAGTGGAGAAAAAACAGGGTCGCTATTTCAATTTCCAAAATTTAATTGTTTTAAGGCCTATTTGAAATTGTCGTATTTTTTCAGTGCAATATATAAACATCCGGTATAGTCACTGACACGAAATAATTCAGATACAGATGGGACTCAACAGTTTATTTTTTACCACAGACGAAATCAAGGATAATAATTGAAAATTGTCAGTAAAGTTGTTTTAACAATGTGGAAGAACAACCAATACTAACAAAAATATCTGATATAGGCCTAAGTGATGATGAACTGGAATCTAACATTTGCATTAAGAAATATTCAGCCATAGGAGAGGGTGGCAAATTAATAAAGGTGAAATAAAAACAAATATCTCAGGAATTTTAAGTGATCATTAGTGAACGTTGTAAGCATTTTAATGGTCCACAACTTTTTTCAATGACATATTTTCACTTTTAATAGATGATTAGCCCCTACATGATTGCATAAACGGCATTCCACAAACAAGGTTGCATAATTATTATCACAATGAGGGTGACCCAACGTTTGATTAATACTATCGTTGCTCCACCGTCTGCTACGCAGGCCAAACATTAACACAACAATTGGTCGACAGCTGTTTATTTTTATCTAGCTTATTTAATATGCCTAGTAGATCGCGCTCGCTACTAAAAGAACTAATGATTATGTTTATGTTTTTTCCAATTGTGTGGTTGTGTTAGCTTAAATAATTGGACTAGAGTAGGCTAGGTTAATCTGTCATTAAGTTAAAACTGCCATTTCAGCCGGTATCTTATAACTTTGTTTTACAGCAAAGATACCACGAAATCGCACTATTAAATGTTTCTTTTTTTCAAAATTTTGCGGAGGCATGCCCCCCCCCTATAGGTCCCTGCTGTTGAATGGTTTCTTAGAAATCTGAGCACCCCCCTTAATTTATTTCCGGATACGCCACTGGGTTTATTGCACGACAAGTGAACGGTGAAACTTGGGTGCAAACATTACATCTCAACGTCAAACAATCCCAAATCTTACGTTATGAGTTATATAGTATCTATTCTACAACCCCTGGCAATGTAAACCCACAATCTAAAAGTGTAATGACAATTAATTGAAGAAAAACTTTGCTATGATTTGACATTGAAATGACATTAACTTGACTTTGATATGCTATTTGATACACTGCAGTGTAGACGCTAACTCTGTAAACATGATATGTACAAATATTGGTACTCTTTTGCTATGCCATATTGTGTTACATTACATTACTATTTTTAGTATTGTTTAACTAAATTTATAACAGTGTCTGTTCAAGGGCTGGAGAACGGATTTAGAAATACAATTATCAGGATAGTATGCTATGTCATTGTTGTTGACCTCATGTAGTCTAATTATGATACAAGTGGTTAATAACTATACACACTATATATAATGCTGCTAACTTGTTTAAAATAGGTAAACATCTTAGAGGTGTAGAATATCATTGATATCGAGAACGTGTAAGGTCGATGTCGGGAAGTGCACCATCGGTGTATATGAACAATTATGCACTCTTGTGCATCAATGATCATATAGAAGTGACAGCTGATATTTCAAAATACATTACATTAGAAGCGGTGTAATTCAATATGGATCTATTTGTTTTTGAGTGAGTTAAAACATTGTTCTGTCGATCACGTGTGGATATGCCCTAATTGTTCAGCTGAAAAATCTGTTACGTAGAGGGGTGGTGTGTGCTATACATAAACAGATGCTCTACTATGTAATTAGCATTACTAGTATTGAGACATTGGATAAATAGGTAATGACATAACATTTTGAAGCTATATAAAGATATACAAACAAAGGTAAGATGTGTTTTATTGTATTATTGATGCCGACAACATGCGGTTAGATGAAAAAATACAGTCTTTATCTTTATATGTGATAAATTCACTAGGTTCATGGCGGCCATCTTGAATGATTAACTGTATTGCGTGAACATTTTATCGATTACATGAGATTTGGTGAAATAATATCAGCGCTATCTGAATTAATGATGAATATATGACTAGTGATTTCATGGCGGCTATTTTGAATTTTGCATGATAATAATGTGAAATAAAGTATCAGCTTTTTATTGTATTTCTTGATACCGAAAACATATGGTTTGGTAAAATAATATCGTTTTCATCCCAATTATTACCGCAAATATGATCAATTTAGTGATTTCATGGTGGCCTTTTGAATTTGCATGATAATGATATCGAGTGAAGGTATCGTTTGTTTTATTGCATTCCTTGATAGCGAAAACATATGGTTTGGTAAAATAATCTCGTCTCTACCTCAATTATTAACGAAGACATGATCATTATGGCGATTTCATGGCGGCCATTTTAAATTTTGCATGATAACGATGTCAAATAATTGTATCGTTTGTTTTATAGCATTACTTGATACCAAAAACATATGGTTTGATAAAATAATCTTGTTTCTATTTCAATTATTGATGAATATATCATAACTTTAGTGATTTCATGGCGGCCATTTTGAATTTTGCCTAGGAAGAGTGTTTTGACACCAATTTGCGAACTCCATCAAACTTTTTCTTACTCTGTAGTTTATTCTGAACATTTTGATATAGGTGGCATATTTTAACCATCAAAATTTATTTATGAACACAAGCATCCCCACTACAAGCCAATTCTTGGTTGAAACACCTCTCTAGTTTCAGCTACATTTAAATGCTCTGGTGTATCATGGCTGCAATTTCTCATGATTGCATTACATTTCCATGGAAGTAATTTCTGCTAGATAATTTTTATGAGAGCAATATTTTAAATGCTTGGATTTTGGGCCACCACAAAAAATGCTGACGGAATTTGATCTAAAGTGTTCAATGCTAAAAAATGGGTATCAACGCATCTTGTCATCTCACCGTGCAAAACATCGAGGTCTCATTGATAATTCTGTTCTTCCTTTGATCATTTCCTACATGTCCTGTATACATGTGATGAGCATAAATCTATCATATTATGTGTGACTTATTGTTGGATAATATCTAGTATATACAGTAGTCGTTTATGAAGGCCATTGTTTAATTTTCAATTGGACTTTGTGTTTTTGACTTGAAATTGGGAAATTCAAACAACGAAATATCAATGACGCAACTAAAATAGTATTTTAACGATCACAATCCACCGTGATGGCAGACCGGCTCTGTCAGCCAAGTTGTCCAAAACATGAACGCTTACACCCCAGTTGGCTATGTAACAGCGAGAATAAAGTACGCATTCATTATTATTGTGAGAAAGAAGTAGGCCTATGTATAACTATAACAAAAAAATTATGTCACGCAAACTGAACTGTAACGTGAATCTTCAGCTCGTAATCAGCAATACCATTGACACGTCCGTTGCCTGTCTCAGGAGACATCAGAAAGTGTCAGGTTGTATAAGTACAATGTATCAAGACTTTTCTGCAAAGCCAAAAGCCAGTATCTGCTTACTTATAAAGTAAGCAGATACTGTCTTTTGGCTTTGCGCGGCAGATTACTGTACTGTGCAAACCATGCTAGGTGTGACATAAGCATTTAAGCGTTGGTGCTGCATTCTAAACATGTGAACTATAAAGTTTTGTGCTGCATTTATACAAGGTCACTATGTTTTGTCTTTGTTTTAGAAGAGCGCTAACATGAGATGAAGGCCGCGCATAAACAAAAAAAATGTTTTCCCGCCCAGCATGCGCATTGGATATTTGCCAATTTCCCAAAAAAGTGTCTTTCAGGAAATAAAAACAATTGAAACAGCTATGTTTTTATTTTGTATATTTTTCATCGCCCTCATTAACTGTTTTAAAAATGGGTTCAACATTTTTTTTCCAGCGTCCTCATTACCTTTTCAGAAATAGGTCAAAAAGTGCATTTTTGGTCACCAGATAAAATAATCATAGTACACATGTTCTAATGTAGATCTATGAGAAATGGATCAATCCATTTTGCTACCAGTTCTATATACTTTTTTGAATTTTATGCACTTGAGGGAGTGAGCAGTGGCACCATTTGAATTTTTCATAGCTCCAAGATATGATACGTTATGACAATCTCTGGTTTGAGGCTGATGGAGAGAGGTTATCTAACCTCTGTAAATTATCTGCTGTGTGATCAATCAAGATTTCACATGATCCTCAACGCTACAACATACCCGGCCTCATTACCACAAACGCGAAGGTTAAGTGAGCTCGGACGCTTTTCTCCTCCCGGAAGCTGCTCAGACTTCGGTTCAATGTTGGACCAAGTTAAATCAAGTTGAACCAACGTCAGTATCTTTCAGTGTGTCTGTCCACTCTTATTACTTATACAGTCCACAAACCCAGACGACATGTCAGTTATGGCTTACATTCTCCCTGTGGGGAACGCTGTGTCAAATCTTTTTCCCGGATTTCTACTTTGCTTGAGATTAATATGCTGCTATACCAAGGGAGATTTATATGCAACTACTTACACAAATTCTAATAGCATAATTTATATACTTTGAAATTGACATCAACAACTTTAATTGATGAGACAAAATGTTTCACTAATTATTGCTAGGATAAGCATGCATATATATACATACATACATACATACTGGTGTAAATTATATTCTTTTTTATATTAACAACAATTTTTTAACGATATTTTGATCATTGTTGTCTATTGTGTCTCTGTGACCGAGATATAATGTTCTAGGCTTCCGACCGCCAGGTCTTGAATTTTGAAGACTGCGTCTGGGAGGCAGTGGCATCCAATTCATCCGCAGGTGCCGGGGGTTCTCTGGCAGCATGTATAACCAGCTCATTCATTCATTAACTGCCTTTTTTGTTGAAAAACGGAGTCTAATACGAGATTGCATTTAAACAGAAGACGTTGACCCAGCAAAGGGCTTATCTTAGCAGAAGACAATGCTTTTTCAACAGAAGAAAATTGCCTCAACAGAGGAGAAACCATAGTAGTCAGGCAGAATTCTGATATAACATGGAAATTCATAGCAGTTGACGATTGCTTGAAAAGAAAATGCGTACTTCTAGAGAAGACAATAATTCCACAATTCAAGGTGCCTTGTAACACATTCAAGGGGATCATGGTATTGACCCTACACATAACGTTTTCTCAACTAATTTTATTTTGATAATTTCGAAGTATCGGAAACAATAACTACAAAATTGTAAACAATATTGTAATAAAACACTGGTTTTTATCAGTTTTAAAAATTAAAAAAATGTGATTTTAATAATTAACACTTGCTTTGCATTCATTTGTATTCTATACGTCTAATATTGTAAAGAATACAAACTGAGATACTGTAATTTAATATCACATACTGCATAACTCGTTGATGAAATATGGAGAACCTCTCGACCCACCACTTGTCTGGGTAATGCACGCAATGCGGCCACACATTATTCAAATGGTACAAGTCTAGGGGTTTTTTCCTGAGGTATACCCGTCGACAGCCGTGTCTGGCAATTGATCTCGTCTGGGGACTCAAGCTTTACAGAGAATAGCCATGCTAAAACCAAAAGGTATTAAATAAAGCAAAAGAGACAACCCATTCCGGACCCGTTGAGGTACTATATAACACTTTATAACTAAGCTCTTTCACGCCTGTTTTTTTTAAATAGATTTGTTTTGCTATTATGGCTGATTATGGCTGTTTATTTGTATCTACCTTAGAGGCACAATAGTTTATTTTTGTACATTATAATGAAAATAGACTATATATCACTATGACATACTCCCCATCTTTTAGTGTTATTCTACTAAGTATCATTATTTTATCAACAATGAAAACGAACACTTTCTCTGAGCTGGTACAACTCATTCCGTCACATAGAAATCCGCCCACTATTTATTCACTCTGGAACATATTAGATTAATTTAGATGTTTACAATTCTGCTCTTTACAGCCAAAAGGCAGCAGGTCAGGCATAGACTAGTATAGTCGGTCTGAAAGGATGAAATAATTGTGTTGCTTTAATTTATATCAGAATTCTACTTAAAAAAATAGTAAATTTTTCACCACTTGCAACTTTTAATCGTTACAGTGATCGTCATTAAATATCCATTTGAATTTCATTTCAGCTGCGCCATCCATTTAAAAATCTGTAAAAAAGCGTCACCCGACTACGAGTTGGAGTTCGCTGTCGCGATGCGATGCACATCAAACAAATGTAATTCAATAAACGCTTCTGCTAATATAGAAATGTTCTCTTTTTTATCTATAATGTTTTTATCCAGAATGTTTTATCACTTGCACATCGTGTGGTTATCCTCCCAGCAGGTATGAGACGTTGCCCCAGTGTTTTTTTAAAGTTTGACCAGCCTCTGCGCAGCTGGCCCAACTTTAGACCAACACTGGTTTAACACGTTTGCTGGACTGTTTAGCGGTTGCTCTTGATTTATTATGAACCCGACCGAGCAATTAAGTCCCATCTACACTTGGGAGCAACAGGGGAGAAAATGAATCGATATGTTCAACAGCTCCCACCGCATGCGAAGGAGTCAAGGTCACTGGCTAATGGTTTCTTAACGTGATTTTATATGACCTATTTAGGCAAATGATGCACATATCTAGCTGTCTAATTGACTTCTACATTTATAATGACTAACAACAATCTTGCAAGCTAATTTTAAGGAATGCTTCCTCCTATTAGAACTTGAATAATGCCGCAAGATACAAAGAAAGAATAATTATTATATTACTTCTTTTTAAATCTTGAGAGTTGTATTGGAACAATTTAATATCTTCTTATGAATGTGTACCTAATTAAGATTGGTTTATTATAATTATATATTATGGTACAATGCAAACAGACAATTTACATTGCCAGCGCAATTCTTATCCAGAATGAAGAACTGTTGCATTTGTTTGGCGCTACAATTTTTCAATAATGCAAATTACATCAATTCAATCAGAGCCTCAGACCGCCAGGTCTCAAATTTCGAATCATGTGTCTGGAGGACAGTGTCATCTCATGCATGTCACCATCCTCAGGAGGTTATCTTGGCCCAGTTTAGCCTATATGTGCACTTGTCATTTTCCCTGGGATCCAGAGATCCATCATTTTTAATTTTGAAATCTTCATAAATGTCTTAGCTAGTTATTTCCGGTTCATTTGAATACTTATGTTATGGCTCTACGACCATTACAAATATTTTTATTCTTTCAGTGCGGGGATGGCCTTTATATGTCAGAAGCTCACCATCCTCGGGAGGTTCTCTTTGTCCAGTTTAGACTAAATGTGGTGGAAGGTGGCCTAAAACCCCATTTTTTTAATTTGTATGTGATTTCAGTGGCTTCTTAATGTGTGTAAAATTGAATATAAAATTATACAAAATTTTTAAATTATTATTAATAGTGTTTATTACTGAAAATAGCCAGCGAGGTTTTGTATCGATGGGATGGACGAGGCGTCTTCTGTGAGACCCTCTGAAAAAAGTGTTGCCAAATTTGTTAAAACTTTCCTCCCATGTAGGCCTATATAATTCCTTAGTATCCGATCACCACTATTGAGTGAGTGTACAGGTGTACATGTACGGTATTGCAGTACACATCTCAACGATATAGAGGCCCAGTGGCTGGACCCATCATTGAGTTGGTCGTGTTATCTGTTACTTAATGCTCTTGTACTATTGAAAAATGCAACGGGGCTAATGGTTATGTGATCATTACTCACACATCAGGAACAATATGTTAAGTGTGCTGGACATGTTCTCATTCCAGTACAAACTATTACTCCTTGGTCTGTTCACAAAGTGCACCATTACAGTGTGAAAATACGTGTATGATATACAGCTACGTGTACTTCAAATAATATTTGTTTTGCCAGAAATGTTGCCATCAGACGCGATGTAAAATGAGAAACTATTTCGGAATCTCCAATGAAATTAACCTTTTAACGAATTTACGTGCTATGCACATTTCGATCTCATACTTTATTTGACATTTCACGTGATAAAAACTGTAGTTTCTACTAGTGAAATGCTCGGCGAAGACGAGTCCCCCCTGCTTCGACGCTGAAATCAATCGGTATGCGGGGCCAACAGATGAGATTTGGCAGCGGGTATACGGGTACGGGCAGGAGCATGTGTAAAACGGCAGATATAGAGGTTTGTTGTCTGGCAGATGCTGTCGTTGTTGATAAAGCAGCGAAATGTGCTATAATTGTTGGTTATAATTCAGTATTGTGTCTGGAACATGGACGCGCTTTCACTGGGGTCTTCTCAGACTAGGGGGGGGGGGGGGGGGGGGTTAACAGCCGAGCTGGGCCGGCGAGCTCATGGGCTTGTTAAACCTGTCATGACGGATTTCCGTTGAAAATGCCCCAATTTGTTCTCGTTATGCAGCCTAGCATCCCATCTAACGCCGTTAGCTGGCCCATCTCTGATTCAATGATGGGCCAGCATTTTTGACATTGATACATTCTTTTGCAAACATGTCGTGTTATATAGGAGGGCTAAGTGTGTGTGGAATTTCATTGATCGATCAAATCAACTCCTGCCGAACAAGGTACTTGAAAATGGTGCAGCTGAAATAACCTTATTTGTTGTTGTTATCAAATTAACACAATTCTCTTTTTGCCAAGCGTTATTCCACGGATTCGTTAATACTGCACCGATACGGTTCGGTATGCGGTACAATACGGTATGGTACCCTATGGTACATAATGTCATAATGTTGGGAGCTGCTGCTAGATAAAACGCTTTCATCACCTGTAATTTATACAATATGATTTAAAAAGGTGTGTTAAACATCCTCCATATTAAAATGACGTCTCCCATTTAAAAATGGTGATATTTCCAGCTGACTGATTTGACTTTAGTAGCTGTCATTTTTCACCTATTATCTGATTTGACTTTAGTAGCTGTCATTTTTCACCTATTATCGTCTATGATTTAGCAATGTTCTTTATGATTCACAGGCCTATGCACAGGACAGATTTATTTATTGTAAGTGGTGCGGATCTAGAATATACTAAAAACAAACACTTTTAAAATGGCATGGTGAATGATGCTGTGTTGGAGTATATATAATAAAAAGAAATAAATTAAAGACAGGATAAAAAACAAATCATTACAGTAAGAAAGTCAGCTAAACTATCAGATTAAACTAAATGGAATGTGTATATGGATGTAAGTATATTGTTATTCATGTTTATCTATTTTTTATGTGTAAAAATGTGTAAATTTAGTGTTCTTCACAACCCATCTAGCTCCCAAAATTCTGATAGGCTTCACTATAGCTTCAGATGTAATATTGAATCTAAACATTTTACGTGAAAATATAGCTTTAACCTCTAGAGATCTGAGGTACTCAATTTAAATTTTCAGTCACTTGAAGCTTTGTTTGGCTAATGCGATCCACAACTTCAAGTGACTGAAAATTACTTGAAATTGTAAAATCGTGTCACAGGGTATTCTAAGGGCTATCGGTTTCACATATTTGAAGCCATTTTGCAGCTCTAAAAACTGGTTCCACAAGCTGGAATAAAATCACAGAAAGACTGGTATAGGTATGATAATGTCCCGAGATTTCGCTTTGATAGGCCATGAGCTTGGATATTTTATAAAATTGGGAATTTTCATTCACTGTGATGTAGGAATTGCGGTGATGAAATTCTCTGGTAGTTGAAAAGTTTACACTATCGTCCCCGTGACACGTGACTTTGAAAGCATTGTAGTTCCCATGTTTCGGCCAGCATCATCATATCTGTTCAAGTGGCTACCTCTCGCACAGCAAGCCTCTCTTTATTAAGTTAAATGTCTTGAAAATCGACGGTTTGTTAACTCATCAAGTACTAAACTTTTGTTACGATTTAATAAACAAGAATTTACCCGCATATTTTAATAACATGTCTTCTTTACTACAAACAATAACTTATCACCATAACATCAGACAGCGGAAAAAATATTCATTACCACTAGTAAAACATGTATTTGCTTGGAAATGTATGCGTTTTTGTATACCTGATATTCTAAATAAAACAAGTGATATGATAACAGACAAAATTAAGAGTCACAGTCGGACAGGATTTACAGCATATATCAAGCTCTTTCTCAATAATAAATACGACCCAATATGTTCAACACCAAATTGTTACATATGTTCCCTTGATTATTGAATCTTAATATATTTAATTTTATTGGTTCATTTATCGTGTTTATTTTTATTTTTTTATTTATTATTATTAGTATTTTTGTTTTTAACGCGTGGACAAGTAGTTTTATGGTTTTCGATGTCCCGGTAGGGGTGTGGCACTGACACAGTGCTGGCTCGCCAGCATTGTGTCAGCATCTCGTCCTTGGTGGGACATCGCCAGGTTGGCCTACAGGCTGCCTAATAATGACTGTGCAGTGCGCACTGTCAGCGCTCTCATAAATGTGTATGTATATGTGTATACATTGTAAGTACATGTGCATATGTATATACATGTATATTTACATACAATTTAAATAAAAATAATTAAATTATAGTTCGTGTTGATACATAGTCGTCTCACGTTGATGCATTTCCCTCCACTCTATGCCTAATCTTCAAATCGTTACTTGTTCTTAACCCGTGACGTATGCAGCATTAGAGAAACATCACGCACCACATCTTAGGGTGGCCCGCATAAAAGCGGCTTTTCACAAAGCCTTTTGCGGTTCTCCTTTGTATCCATCATCAAATATATATATATATATTAACAAATGTAAAACTTGTAATTGGAACATGAATAAATGAATTTAAATTTGAATTTGATCAACTTTGAAAGGTCATCAGGAGAGCGCTTCGTGTCTACCGGTGACGTAGGGGAGACCGGGGCACATTGGGACATTTGTCACATATTTGCTTATTGTGAATTATAAAAACATGCCTTTATGATTGAATGGTGATGCTTATTATCTCTTTATATATTGGAAAAAGTAACTGTTTTCAAAAGTGGGCAATTTGTAATAGTTTACTCTGTGACGCGTTTATTAATTTATTTTTTAAATGTCCCATTGTGCCCCGACTGTGGGGCACTATGGGACAGTGGCCGGGGTACATTGGGACAATCTGGCAGTTTTTTACAGCATGACCTCTACAATGTCAATATTATTTTAGCTGACGGTCTCATTGTTACATCACCTTTGGAAATGGAATGACAACAATAAAAAAATAGAATATAGAAGAAAACTACGTAGGTGTTAAATAATTGTTATTTATGCATCACCCTGCAGGGGGCAGCACAAGTAGGCCTATTCATTAGATAGCTGCCGCTCACAATTTTCACGGTCACATATATGGTACGCTATGCACAGGAGGGGACACTGAATTTCACACCCGGGGTTTTCACATCATTTTGCTTACTCAAAGCCATAAGAAGATAATTTTGAAATTATATTTTCTTTACAAGTGCTGTATGTGTCAAATGTATGTAATTATAAATACATAGCTACTACAGTGCTCAAATAGGGTGCTCTCGACAGCTGTTCCGGTGTTCCCATAAGCTACTGCCCCAGACAGCATCACTCCAGGTAGTGGTCAAAAAGCCACTGGTGGACCACCAGCAACATGCAGACGGCTATCGTAAGGTGGAACTTGCCACTGATGGACCACTGGTGATCGACCACCGGAAAACAATGTAGCTAGTGGGCCACCGGATATCAGCCGGACATCCCTGTGGTGGGCCAACTGGCATTCGGTGGTGGTCTACCGGTGGCCCACCATTGCATTGCTCTCTGGGGCAGTGCTGCTGCAGTGCTCCTAACAACTGCTGTGTTGTTCCCATAAGCTGCTGCAGTGCTCCCAGCATGCAGTTGCTGTGGTGCTCCCATAAGCTGCTGCGGTGCTACCAGCAGGTGCTGCGATGTACCCATACTGCTGCAGTGCTCCCAACAACTGCTGCGTTGCTTCCATAAGCTGCTGCGGTGCTCCCAGCAGTTGCTGTGGTGCTCCCATAAGCTGCTGCGGTGCTCCCAATGGCTGCTGCGGTGCTCCTCGCAGCTGCTGTGGTGCTCACATAAGCTTCTGCAGCACTCCGAGCGGCTGCTGTGGTGCTACCAGCAGGTGCCGAGATGTGCCTATGCTGCTGCAGAGCTCCCAACAACAGCTGCGATGCTCTCATAAGCTGCTGTGGTGCTCCCAGGGGCTAGTGCCGTGCTCCCAGCAGCTGCTGCAGTGCTCCTAACAACTGCTGAGCTGCTCCATGAGCTGCTGCGCTGCTCACAGCAGCTGCTATGGTGCTTCTAACAACTTCTGCGGGGCTAAGCTGCCTTAGTGCTCCCAGCAGCTTTTGCGGTGCTACCAGCGGCTGCTACGGTGCTCCCAATGGCTGCTGTGGTGCTCCCATAAGCTGTTGCAGTGCTCACAGCAACTGCTGTGTTTCTCCCATAAGCTGATGTGGTGGTCAAATAGGCTGCTGTGGTGCTGCCAGCGGCTGCAGCGGTGCTCCCAGCTACTGCTGTGGTGCTCTCAATAGCTTCTACAGCTGTTGTTGATATCTGCTCTCAACATGTGCTCTGCTGTGCTCCAAACAGCTGCTGTTGTACTCCCAACAGCTGCTGCGGTGCTTCCAAAAGCTGCTGTGGTGCTCTTATCAGCTGCTGATGTGCTCAAATAAGCTGCTAAGCAAGGGTGGCCAAGCTGTCGAAATTCACATTTTTTGCTAACTTGATGCCTATAATTTTGCGACTAGGATATTTTCAATGGTGCATCGTGCCATCAGGTAATATTTTGCCGTTATTTTGCTACTGGCTACTTCACTTTTGCTATGTCAATTTTTTTTGACACTCCTGCTAAGGTGCTCGCAACAGGTGCTGCGATGCTCCCATGCAGTGCTGCAGTGCTCCCATAAGCTGATTCCCATGGGTGCTTCTATAAACTGCTGTGGTGTGCTTCTAACAGCTGCTGCGGTGCTCTAATAAGCTGCTGTAGTCAATTTGTTATTGTTATCGGCAAATACACTCTGCTTCACATATATAACTCTTCATGTATCAGGTATATTGCCTAAAAATGTAGTAAAAGACCCATGTACCCTCATGTATATATGGAACGGCTGTAAATTCCAATACTGCACATAGCCAAAATGTTGTAAGCATGAACGTCATTACAGGCCACTATAAGGGGTATAAATTCATCATACTTTTTTTAAATAAAAAAAATTGCTAATTCATGCTTTAATGTGCTAAATTGTAGGTAGGCCTACATGGGTGGAGAGAAGAGTTTAATGAAACAAACGAAGCAAATATAATGTACATATTTCAATAGATTTAACTGTTATTTCCCCAATATAATCCAAAACGGCTGTTTTTGGTGGTGATAGCCTATCACAATTATATTGTAACACTGAACATTGGGGCACATTGGGACACTGCAGGGCACATAGGGACACCTGTCCCAATGTGCCCCAGTTGTCCCATTGAGCCCCGTGATCCTTTGTCCCAATGTGCCCCATGCTCCATCGTGACCTTTCATATGTGGTGCTGTGATATACTTTCACAGTAAGGTTATATACATCTTACATAAGTGGTTTACCCTAAGTGGTCTTTCAACAAGAAACGCATAAACAATGTCCACTATGTTCACACATACACTAGCTCAACCGAAATACAGTCTCTGAAATTTACTTTTTATATGATAAAAATTATAAAATCTCTTACATCCAAAGTACTGAATGCCACACACTAAGAAAACAATATGGCCACTGAAGTATCCCTGAGGTCATGTGACAGTATTTTCAGGATTCTCCCATTGGGGGTTTCCCAGGAAATCCCATTGTCCCATTGTGCCCCTTGTCCCAATGTGCCCCGGTCTCCCCTAACGTGTGTGTATTGGCTCATTAAGGGGCCACCATTCAATTATGAATTCTCGTGAAATAAAGCATTGTCTCTGACGTTCTGCAGATAGGAAGTGAAATAAATAATTTGTCCAGTTCAAAAACTCCAGCCCCCTTAGTAATTGAATGGTGGCCCCCTAAATACAGACGTAGTCCACTTGAAGCTTATAATTCTCGATCCTGTACTCATATTTACATTAATCCATATAAGAGCGTCCATATAAAAATCGCATAGGCCTACCTCAACACACGTCGTGTTTGATCAGGTCACCAGAGTACATATTTGTTTATCTACAGCTGTGTAGACCATTATTGAATAGTGTCAATTAGTACAGCAGTATCGGCGCCATCTTGTCCTATGTGATGTGGACATACAGACGTTTAATCCTTAAAGCGCAGAAATATTTTTATGTAAACTATTTTTTTTTTCAATTCGAAATCATCCTAAATGTCTTAGTTAGCTCTTTCCGCTTTATTTGAATACCTATGTCATGGGTCTACGGCAATTATAAATATTTTAATTTTTCCGTGCGGGGACCGACTTCAGACGTCAGAATCTGACGTCTATAGACGTCAGATTCTGAGGTCTGAAGTCGTCCCCCGCGCTAAAAGGGTTAAGTCTAGGCCTACAGCCAGACAGATTTGTATCACACCAAATAAACTGCTGAGATCTATTATGTGGCCAAGTCCGTCTTCTAAACAGTGCACTGAATAAAATGTTAACGCGTTGACCTCTACTGAGGACTGAATCGATATAACGCGTGTCTGGGACGCAAATAGGTCCATGCACTGTGGTCGTGATCACCTCCGCCACAGCGGACTCAATTCAATCATTTTATTTTTTTGCAATTCCACTATCACGAAGACAGCTATAGACACTGACGGATCCAGAGGGTGGTACAAGGAGCACCCGATATTATCGTCAGATAATTCGCTCAGTAAAACAAAATCCCGAGTTCTCCTAGTTCGGTGCACCCCCTTTTCTTATAATCCTGTAAAGAAATGCGTGGTACAGTCCCTGGGCTATACTTTCTTAACAGGTGTGATTTATTTAGCTCGGACATGAATTATTTATTTTGTGGAAATGCACGCTGACACTCACCGCTGTCGTGTTTTTATGAGATCTGGGAAATTATAAGGTTTACAATCAGGAGCACTCCACCTACATTCAACCTTACAACGCTGAATGGTTTTTCTCTAAAACATGGATTTAAAGTGTCTTTTCAATTTGAAATCGTCATAAATGTCTTAAGTTAGTTATTTCTGGTTCATTTGAATACTGATGTTATAGGTTTAGTATGTTTAATATCATAATATACCGCCATGTTGTTATATAGGCCTATTATTCACTACAACGCTGGAATATATTTGTACAAACTATGGAGACCAAACGGGGGTTTCTTCAATTTGATTTTTATTTTTTTTCATTATCATAAATGTCTCAGTTAGCTATTTCTGCATCATTTAAATACCTATATTATGGGTCTACGACCATTATAAATAGTTAAATTCTTTCAGTGCGGGGATCGTCTTTATACGGCAGAATCTGACGTCTATAGACGTCAGATTCTGACGTATACAGACGGTCCCCGCGCTGAAAGGGTTAAGCATCTTTACCTCAGGTTAAAAAATCTTCAGTTAAAAAAAATGGAGAATCTCAACCCACGTGGTTTAATTATCTGTGGACAGTCTATACTAACACTCTGTGGGACATACATAATTATGATTAGCCTGGCAAAGTGACTGCAAATCACGCAAGTCACGCAGATTCAATATTGTAGGGAACCTCCGTGACCGAGAGGTAGAGTGCTCGGCCTCAGACTGCCAGGGCTCGAATTTCGAATTTTGTGTCTGTAGGGCAGACTCATCCGACTCATCTCACCATCCTCAGGAGGTTCTCCTGGCCCAGTTTAGCCTATATATGCTCATTAATTTTTATTGCAAATCACGCAGCACTAGCAATCTTGTTGTAGTGAGATTTGCACCTGCGCACATTACCATGATTACTTGGCCGAGAACGTATTAGGAGCACTTACTATTGAGTGGTATGATAAAAACCAACAACAACACTTGCTATACATGAGCTTGTAAT
>OZ024908.1:41490375-41549875 GCA_964017125.1 Flabesymbios commensalis | reverse complement strand
ACCTGTTTTTGAAGGATTGTCTCGTGTTCTGGTAGTCAGGATAGATGATAGATAGTTTGGAGCTAGTCTATGGATACATTTGTATACTGTCACAATAATCTTATAATTTATCCTCTCTTGAATGGGCAGCCAGTGTATGTCTTTGCGGATAGGTGTTATATGCATTGCAGCCTTCGAACGTGATACGAGACTTGCTGCACGGTTCTGGAGACGGTCCACATCTTTTGCAGCCAGACCACCTAAGAGTCCGTTACGGTAGTCAATATTAGATGTTACGAGTGCTTAACAGGATTCATGCGGCAGATACAACACTGCCGTGCAACGCCAAAATGCAGTATATGCTGAGGCTACTATACAAGTAAGCAGATACTCCCTTTTGGTATTGCAGAGCAGTGCAGGTAGCCATCACACACATTACTCTGTAAATCGTCGCCTCGAGGTTAAATGATCCCATCTAGCGAGTGTCAGATAGGATCCTTTAGCTCCGAGGCGACGAAATGATGATCTAGAATTGTATAACATATCAAATACCCTAGCTTTTTAAAATGTCAAATGTAAATAATTAACAAAATGTCTATGCATCCTATTCAGCGTTAACTTATCGATCAGATTTTCGCTTTGAACAACGGTACTTTAAATTTATACAAAACACACAAAAAAATAATATTTTGATTAAAAAGAAATCGTATTATTCTGTAAAATTGCCCATATTGTTAAAGTAATATGGTCAGTGATGACAACATGTGAGTGGCAAGGTATAATATTATAGTACTAACTGCTAGCGACGCCGAATTTAATTTGCTCTGATAATGTTAAATCCAACGTATTATTATAAAACAACATTCATACCACTCATAGACTTGCTGTTATCTAGTGAACTTATTAACACAGACTATTTTCTCCTTGTCTACGGCAACCTTGTGGCCAGGACTGAACTGAGCAAATGTTAGCCAATTAGTCAGGGAAAGTTAGAAAAAAACCTAGAACAAAATCCTTACCAAAATATCATTGTACCACGGTCTTGTAAAAGGTCAGGACTGGTCACACAAAATTTGTTTACTCTGGATATTCATAGGAGGATTTATAGGAGGATAAAATTCAAAATGGCCGAAGATCTCACAGAAATAACATAGGAAGTGATAATTGATCATAAATGTGTTTACAAATGAGCTGATTAAAGGATTGGCAGTTGTTTTACAATAAATAAACGACATACGAAATCAAAACGGCCGCCAAATGTTTCATTGATGGAACATTTTGTTGTGCCTTTCTGTAGCCTTTGTCTCAAATTAAACTTTCACTTTCCATTTTTTGTTTTTCGATTTTTTTATGTTTCACTTTATTTTTGATATTATTTGAATTTTTTTTCATAACCTTTGCATGTGGCTTGGATAAGCTTAGTCTAGTCGAAAAAAATGGCATTTCCGTGCACCCTTGGAAATATACATGTACTTCTAATCGGTGTATCTAGCTTGGAAAAAATAGAAAACGATTAGCTATTACAGATAATTTACTGATCTTTTAAAAAGTGATCACATCCTCCTTAATAATTATCTCAGACACTGGAAAGGTGATCTTGGCCACTAACAAACTGATGTCAGCCACTGAAGCCACTTTAAAAGTGATCTTAGCCACTCCAAAAATGATCTTGACCACCGAAGAAGACACAGCCACTTTACAAGTTATCGCAGTCACTACAAAAATGATTTTAGCCACTGAAAAATGTGATCACAGCCACTTTAAACGTTGTCTCATCCACTACACAAGTGATCTTGGCAACTAAAGAAGTGACCACAACCACTTTCAAAGTTGTCGCAGCTACTACATAAGTGATCTTAGCCACCGAAGAAATGATCACATGCTCCTTAATAATCATCTCAGCCACTACATAGGTGATCTGTGTCACTAACAAACTGATGTCAACCACTGAAACCACTTTAAAAGTTATCTGAGCCACTACAAAGGTGACCTTGGCCACAAACAAACTGAGCTTGGCCACCAAAGGAGTCATCACAGCCACTTTAATAGTTATCTCACCTACTACGTAAATGTTCTTGACCACTAAAGAAGTAATCACAGCCTTTTTAAAACGTATCTCAGTCACCACAAAGGTGCTCTTGGTCACTAAGAAACTGATGTTAGCAAACGAAAAATAATTTCGGTCACTACAAAAATTATCTTTACCATTGCGGAAGTAATCAGAGCCACTTTAAAGGTTGTCTCATTCACTACAAAAGTGATATTGGACACTGTAGAAGTGAGTGTCTTAGCCACTGAAGAAGGGATCACATCCTCCTTGAAAATTAGCCCAACCACTACAGAGGCGTTTTTGGCCACTAACACACTGATGTCAGCCACTTAAAAAGTGACTTCGGTCTACCAAAGTGATCTTAACCACTGACGACGTGATCACAGGCACTTTAAAAGTGATCTCAGCCACAAAAAACTGATCTTGGCCACTAAGGAAGTCATCACAGCCACTCTAAAAGCTAATGACTCACCAGTGTTGTTATTAGAAGCTAATTCAAATATGTTTGAACATACAAGCCATATCATTGGGATTGGTGACGTTTAGACCTTCATGACAATTTGTTCCTTGTATATTTTTTTGGTTTTCGATCTACAATCAGACCAGCATCGCTTAGGGTTTCCCTTTTCAGGCAAGTCAGCAATGAACTGGCTGTGCTTGAACTGCAATAATTTATGTAATGAATTTCTCACTTTTGAAATAAATTCCAATTTATTAAACTTCTTAGCTATTGTCCAAGCTTGCTTGTTAGACGTCTCACTTCAGAGTCAAACCAAGGTGGTAAATTCCTGGGGGTACATTTGATCTTCTTACATCATCGTAGCACTGGAGTCAACATTCCCAGACCAGATCAACATCTATGTTATTACACGTAGTACATTCGACTGTCTGGAGCATGCTAGCACTCAGCAAAGCTCCTAACTTATTTCAATCTACGTGTTTACATGCACTACACATACACTATATGTATTACAAATACATCTAATAGAGACAAAATAAAATATTGTTCCTAATTACAAAAAGCAGACCTGTTCACATTTAACAATAGTGATATCGATAACATAATATTTGCACGTTGCACTTCTCAAAACAAAAAGTCATTCAACGTAACTGTCTACCCACCGCTGATAAAATGTAGGGTAAAGTAGCATGTCATGACAAAATATATCTGGTCTCGATTTTTTTCATTACCGATTTCGGCCATCTTACATTTGCTCTGTAAAAAAACCTCATATGAGAGTTGAGCGTAAACAAATTGTGAAAAGTTAGCTAAGACCCTATACTAAGCAATGGTAAAATTATTTTTTGGTAAGGAATTTGTTTTAGGTTCTGTTGAAAAATCGCTTGACTTTCCCTGACTAATTGCTATAACGTATTTTTTTACAACCTCTACATCCGTTTCGGGTTCCTATGAAACAAAGAACAAACTAGCCCCAAAAAGTTCGTTTTGAGATAAATGCAGTTGAAGTTTATAGTTTACTGTAAATTCAAGAAAGCAAATGAGCAAAATTGTGAGTTGAATTAACACACGACATCCACATTCTCAATTCATGGAACATACCCACATTTTCAGATACCTCCGGTTTCAAGCCTCGCCATTTTGATTTATGCACAACTGGACCAACCCACATTACTTGTAAATTCAACAAATACGGATATATGTAGAACATTTACAATAATAGGCACATCACAGACTCTATGCATCGTCTGTAGATCTATTCCGAGGTTTCTATAAAAAAAATATCTGTAACTTTCTATAGTTTGTGTGAAATCACGGGGACAGCGAAGATGACGGGAAAAATGAAGGTGTGTGTTAGTCCAGTTGTGCATACATCAATTTTAAGATTTGTATTTATGCACAAGTGGACCAAGCTACAATTCTTGTTAATTTAACAAATGTGTAGAAAAATACATCAATAAACACATTACAGATTATCTATATATTCTGTAGATCTAGCTGTGGAATGTCTTTAATACAATACGAGTAATGACGTGATGGGTGTAATTTAGACTTCCGGTTAATTTAAAAAAAAGGCTATGCATAATGTCTATCACTTGGCGCTCTTAACTCATTTTTTATTTTTCGGGGTTGGCTCAGCTGTACATAAAGGTGTCCATTTAGCAAACAAATCAAAATATTAAGTACTTCATCTTTGCGAAAAACGTGATACATGGCGAGACATGTAGGCCTACACAATAAAACATTTTTCTCTCTCAATATATATATATATATATATAATATATATATATATATATATATATATCACTAAAATCTAAAAAAAATATTCATTAAGGGATCTCCCACCTCTACGTCTTCCAGCCATCATTTATTCTGTAAACAAAAATTTTCATTGATTTATTGAAAGTTACATTATCTGAATCGTTGCATCAGACCCCGGAGCGTTGCAATTTCTCACGGCTTTCATATTTATATAAGTTAGCCAAATTGGGTTTCCGCCATTTGAAAAAAGACTCAATTTTTGACCCCGCACGGCATATGTTAATGCTAAGAGAACTACTGTGCAATATTACATACACACCATACTGCACGTGATAGGCAAATAGTCAGAGAAGAATAAATATCAAGCCCTTTTAATTTGTGAAGTGGGACTAGCATCTCACGAATAATCACGATTGTATGACAGAATGCGGGAAACATACAACACTTGATTGAAAAAATAGGCTATTTTATAGCATTTCAATTTTTTACCCACCTGAAGTTATGTCTCACTGCAGCCACCCACAATCTCAACATGCTCATGTGGGTAACAATTACATGCATATGCAATTTGAATCAACACATAATGATAATCTAACAAATTTAACGGTCAAATGTAATTAATCAAAAGAGCGATATATTAGAGATCAGCCACCACTTTGAACAACGGTACAGTAACTTTACACGAAAAGATTAGTATTTTGGTGTAAAAACATAATTCGTCTTATTATTCAGTCAAATTTCGGAACATGTGCCGAGCACTCAGGAACGCCTACCAATGATGACGTACATTTCGTCCCTGGTGCAGTGGTTAAAGCTGCCTGCTTGGAAAGTCGAAAATCGCGGGTTCGAACCCTGCTCTGGCATTCAAGTTCAAGTTACAAATAAACGACATATTTTTCCCTGTTCACTCGTAAAAATTCAATATTGTGGAGAGCCTCCGTGACCGAGAAGTAGCGAGCTCGGTCACAGACCGCCAAGTTTCGAATTTCAAACCCTGTGTCTGGTAGGACAGTGTCATCTCGTTCTTCTCACCATCGTCAGGATGTTCTCCTGGCCCAGTTTAGCCTATATGTGCACAAATGTGTCCTAAAACCCCATTCATTCATTCATTCATTCATTCATTTATTCATTCATTCATTCATTCATTCATTCATTCATTCATTCATTCATTTATTGACATTCCGTACAAACTTCACTGGTCATCGTGTTCATACGAAGACCCAGAGGGGACATAGGAAGAAAAAAAATAATAGCAATATCACGTACGTACGCGATAATGATCCCGTACGTACGCAATCATTATCCCGTACGTACGCGATAATGATCCCGTACGTACGCAATAATGATCCCGTACGTACGCTATCATGATCTCGTACGTACGCAATGTATCCCGTACGTACGCAATAATGAACCCGTACGTACGCAATCATGATCCCGTACGTACGCAATCATTATCCCGTACGTACGCAATCATGATCTCGTACGTACGCAATCATTATCTCGTACGTACGCAATCATTATCCGGTACGTACGCAATCATTAACCCGTACGTACGCAATCATTATATAATACGTACGCATTTATCAGTTTATGTTATAGGCCTAAAATCATAATTAGTTTAATATCCTTGATTTGGCTACGCGTAAGGTATCTCGTCTACACGTAGCCGAGATCTCGGCTACGCGTATGTGTCTCGGCTACGTGCAGCTGAGAAGGTGTCTGGGCTACGTGTAGCCGAGATTTCGGCAGGGACAATAAGTTTATATAAAGGAATAATTACTAATTAATTAAAATTAATTAAAAATGTCCAATTATTTAAAATAATAAAGATATGTCTACAATACTTTTACAAGGTGATCCCCAGCAAACACGAAATGTTGAGCTAATGTTGTCTTAATGTTGGGGCAGTGCACTAAACCATGGGCCAACATTAAATAATGCTGTATTGGCTCAACGTCTCGTGTTTGTTGGGTCATGACATAATTATTATTATACATGATATCTCCTGTTTTTCCCAGCAAACAACATAAATTGAAACAATGTTGTTTGAATGTTGGTCCACTGTCTGCGACGATGGCTCGACATTGACACAATATTGGTTACTGTTTTTTATTTTCTAGTTCAATGTCATTTGTTCTTGCTTGTAGTAGTTCAAATGAAGGCGTAATTGTTCGTCTTATGTCTAGGAGCCGTTTAGCCCTGCAGCATTTATACAACGTTGTGTAATCGTCATTTTTACCATTATCATGAAGAGGGGTGTCTAAACCAACCTGCAGAGACAATGGGTATAAGCTACGACGTCACAGACAGGGGAAGCGGACGTCACAGACAGGGAGGGTCGCACACATAAATTGGTTGAAAAGGTGGGTAGATTCTGGGAGGGAGGGGTAGATTCTGGGAGGGTCGCATAATATTATAGTTGTTGAAAAGGGAGTATATTCTGGGAGGGAAGGGTATATTCTGGGACAGCCGCATGTAGTTGTTGAAAAGGGGGGTATATTCTGGGAGGGAGGGTAGATTCTGTGAGGGTCGCACATACATTTGTTGAAAAGATGATATATTCTGGGAAGGAGGGGTAGATTATGGGAGGGTCGCATATAGTTGTTGAAAAGCCTGGGGGGTATATTCTTGGAGGGAGGGGTAGATTCTGGGAGGGTCGCACATATACATTTGTTGAAAAGGGGGGGGGGTAGGCCTATATTCTGGGAGGGAGGGGTAGATTCTGGGAAGGTCGCATACAGTTGTTGAAAAAGGGGTATATTCTGGGGGGAGGGGTGTATTCTGGGAGGGTCGCATATAGTTGTTGTCGCACACATAAATTGATTGAAAAGGGGGGTAGATTCTGGGGAGGGGTAGATTCTGGAAGGGCCGCATAATATTATAGTTGTTGAAAAGGGGATATATTCTGGGGGGGGGGGGTGATTCTGGGAGGGTAGGGTCGCACATACATTTGTTGAAAAGGGGGTATATTCTGGGAGGGAGGGGTATATTCTGGGAGGGTCGCATATAGTTGTTGAAAAGGGGGTATATTCTGAGAGGGAGGGGGGTAGATTCTGGGAGCCGAATACACTTCATATGATCACAATAAAAGGGGGTAGATCCTGGGAGGGAGGGGTAGATTCTGGGAGCCTCCATAATCTACCCCGGGGGTATAGTTCAGGATCTACCCCGGCGTAAATTCTGGGGCGCTCACAATCTACCCGGGTATAATCTGGGGGGGGGGGGATTTTTTCAGACTTTACACTGGTATTCGTTTCTACTCAAAACCACGCCCACCCCACATTTCCTCAGTAGGTAACGTGACTGAATGACGCGTCTGATTGGTTAGAGTCCGGAGTTCAATGATAATTGGGTCCATATGATGATATTATAATCCGGTGACTCTTTTCTGATATATAGGCCAGTTTCAACAAGCAGTACACTGTGGTACAACGCTGACTGGCTCGATGTTTTTCAAATGTTGGCAACGTTGGCCCAATATTAACTCATAGTAGGGCTGATGTATCGGGCCATCTGATGCCCCTGTTACGCTCTAGGGAGGAGGTTCATGCATATTAATCTACTGTGACGTCAGAATTATCAACTATAGGATTTGATTGGTAGTTCCCCAATTGCCCCGTCCAATCACGTGTCGCCACTGCATAAATGACGTGATTGGCCAAAACATCTCGTAGTTTCTCTCAACGTCCGCGTGAAAACACGAGAGTTTTTTTCAAATTGTTTTAATCATGGTTGACTAATTACTCATACGTTGGCCAAACATTTGCAAATCATTGCCTGAATAAGTAACTGCAGCAGTTTATTTGCTGTGAAGTGTATTCCCAGTAATATTTCTTTACATACTTTCCTGTCCTTGTGACTGTAGGTCCGAAAAGGTTAATGCAATACAACACTTGAGGCTTATTCACAGAGAACGGTGTGAAGAAAACTTATCACTTTTTGTTAAATTCATTTCTTGCTCGCTTTCATTATGTTTCCTCAAAGAGATGGGTGTGAAGAAGCCATATCACATTTTCAAAGTTCTATTTTTGCTCCGCAGCGTAATGTTTTGTGCTTTGTCGCACCTGGTGTCGCACCTGCATCTGCTCGAAGTACATAGCATAGCGGGATAATCCATATAATAACTAGGAACCCTTTGACACCAGGCGATCAAGCTGCAGTGTAAATTTATGTATACAATTTTAAATAAGTCCATTAAACATGTTACATCTTTGTTATATTCTATGATGTCGAATGTTTTAAAATCAAGTATGGAAATTACTCTGGGTTGAGTCTTAGATTTATTGGGATGTTTGAAAACAGTATAAATAATATCGTGGTCACTTAATGAGCATGGTATAACGCCCGAACAGACATATAGTTCATGCATAGTTGTATATATATGATCAATCGTAGACATACTACTTAAAGTAGATCGAGTGTAATTTGTTATCAGCTGTGTACAGTTTAGTAAAAGTTCAATGTGGTGAGCTGGGTTCATGGCCAGAGTTTCATGATCGGGTACGCGTAAAATGTGGGATTTATGTCCCACACGGCTTGCCATAATTAAAATACACCACTACATTATTTTCTTTGTCCGACCACTACATTCTAAGCCGGGAATGGAGAGATATTGTTTACCAAGTACAGACCAATTATCATGGTAGATTATGAGGGATCCTCATTATGGTCAGATGTGTTTTAAATTTCTCCGAGCTCTACATTCTTAGCTGTGGAAAAGGCGTCGGCCTTCGGTCTCGACCCTTTTCACAGCTAATAATGTAGACTTCCTCGGGCTTTATCCTATACAGAAGTGACGTGTGAGCTACAGAAGTTGAATACAAGTATTAGGCCTATGCTAACAGATACTGTCTGTCACATATCTTGCAGCACAAATTTCAATTCACAACATACTGGTTTCCAGACATCGAGCTAATAACTTTTTTTTCGCTAGTCGCCATAGAAATCAAAGTGTTACATGGAGATGTTTCACATTTTCATCTATCCAGTCGTCTGCTACCGGTGGTCTGACTGTCAGACCTGATGGGGCAAGGTGGTGTTTCAAGACTTCGCACAAGCAGTTTTTTACGCTAGGTTCCATAGGAGTCAAAGGGTTATATGAAGATTAAAGTGTTTCCAGACCTCGCGCTAACAATTTTTCTCGTTAGTTGACATAGAGATTAAAGGGTTTTATGCTCTTGTTAACATATATTTTTTCGTTAGTTGCCCGCAAGATCAAAGAGTTATACTTATGAAGATTAAAGTGTCTCTAATAAATGTCCCAATGCCATGTGATGAAAATATGAAATATAATTTATTGTTATCATTGAAAGTTAGCCGGTAAAATTGAGGGGGTAATTTGAACTAGAGGGGGTAACTTGAAACTGATCCAGATTACCACCGGGGTAATCTGAATCTATTACACCTGCCGGTGTCAGCGGATTTGTTTGAGGGGGGGGGGGGGGGGTGCGGGGAGCGTAGAGTCGCCCAGCTGTATTTTATCATTGCGTATACGTACGGGAAAATGATTGCGTACGTACGGGATAATGATTGCGTACGTACAAGATCATGATTGCGTACGTACGACATCACGATTGCGTACGTACGGGATAATGATTGCGTACGTACGAGATAATGATTGCGTACGTACGGGATAATGATTGCGTACGTACGGTATACATTGCGTACGTACGAGATAATTATTGCGTACGTACGGGATCATTATTGCGTACGTACGGGATAATGATTGCGTACGTACGAGATCATGATTGCGTACGTACGAGATCATGATTGCGTACGTACGGGATAATGATTGCGTACGTACGAGATAATGATTGCGTACGTACGGGATACATTGCGTACGTACGAGATAATTATTGCGTACGTACGGGATCATTATTGCGTACGTACGGGATAATGATTGCGTACGTACGGGATAATTATCGCGTACGTACGGGATATTGCCATTATTTTTTTTTTCCTCCTATGTCCTCTCTGGGTCTTCGTATGTTCACCTGATTTTATGACGTAAACATTATAACCTCATCATTGGTCATAATTTTTTGTTCACATCATTTTCAAGCTTATTTTACTTTATTTTGTATAAAAATGTAATTTGAGTAAAATGATCTAATGGGCATATAACTTGTTATAAAATGGCGATGAAAGCAAATAATCTTTCCTTGGCGACATGATGTCGTGACGTTAGGGCGACACTTAGGCAGAATGCACGGGATGGGAGACTCGTTAGACACGACCTCAAGGTCGCATCTGCCAAAAAAATGAATTGTCAACAGTCACGAACCAACATGCCGGCCTCACACTTGCATATTCACTCTGTTTCTGTCCTTTTTAGCATAAACCACACTCAGCTATTTCTCACATTGCTGCTTTATTGTAGCGTGGTGTAATATTTATATGGCACGTACGAGAATATTAATTACGGTAATTTGGATGTATAATCCCTTTACCTGTTTACCGTATTTCAAAACCTTCACATAAATAGTTGTATCCAGATTTTAGGTCGTGTCCTGTTAGTAAATTAATCGGAAGTATAGGGTGGTTCGCGTCTAGTTATACAATATAACCCACTCGCCATCTTTAACACTACAGGATATCTTGTGGCTCAGGGTTTTGTCGCATACATCAATTTGAGATTCTAAAGTGACAACAATAGGCTCGATTATTTAGATGTAGGGCCGACGCATGTCCCAAAATGCCGACTATATCGAGCAAAATAGAAACAAACAATTCAGAAATACGAGCCGAGGGTTAATCGCCAATTTCACATAGAAAACACAATATGCATGATGTCGTCGTAAAACATGATTTCAGGGGAGCAGTTAATGTTTTTCTCCCGAAGATCATCACACGTAGACTATGACAATGAAATCAAATGGAATCACGCCTAAAGGATCCATCACGAAACCTGCGGATTTGTTGTCATCTGGTTGGAAAGCCGGCTCGACAACCGGGCTTTTCAGACTCACGTCGCATCAGAAAAACCTCAGTTTGTTGTCACCCTTTAACCACCGGTACCAAATATATTCGTGTTTTCACATTTTTTATTAGCATCTTGCACATAATATCAGCTTTTAAACATGTTGAAGACAAAACGTGACATCAATCAGTAAGAATTTAAACATAGTCCACCTCCATTTTGTCAAATCTGAATAATTTTCACTCACTTGAAGTTGTGGATCGCGTCAGCGAGACACAACTTCAAGTGGGTGAAAATTCTAATTGAATAATTAGGCGGTTAAAGGGTTGATAGCTTTTTGACACAAAGTTACATATGAGTTTTTTTTCTTGACTGTTCGTTTATTTGAATGGAATTTGCTAACGTGATTTGCAGTTTCTTTCCAATTAAATCCACTTTCTTTTTCATATATAATATATAATCCCATAATCACAGCAAAAACGAGTAGTTGGACCGATACAGGACTGATGTTGGAACAGATTCGCTGACGGTGGGCCAGCATTAGTCCAGACACTGGTCAACGTATTGTGTACGTAGCGACATTAGTGTCACTTAGATACGGACACAGCCATAAATAGAAATCACGACACGGATCATAATAACCTTGCAATACATACATAACAATGACAATTCCCTCATCTGGTCTGAGTGAGGGTCTTTTGTCTAACCTTTGACTTACCAACCAAGAACAACCACGGTAAAGTCCAAAACCCATTACCTCCCATATATAATGTTTCATTTTCTGTTAAGAGCAAATTAAATTATGATAATTTTTTTATAAGAATAATATCCAATAAATATCTATATCGTTCCTTACGGATATCCATCATAATCCGATGATTCTCCATCTGCAGTATCTTTCTCGACTACCGTGACATTGTTTAAGAACAACAATTACTTACGTTAAAATAAATGAACATAATTATTTACTTTATGTGTTAATTGCTGATGTTACTCTTTAATTGAACATGTTGAATAGAAAATATATATTGATATAAAATATCTTCATGCTACAGAGACATGTACTGAATATCGACTAAAGAATAAGGAGCAGTTTTACATTGAATTTACAGCAACGAGACGTACTGCAAAACTTACCAATTTATATCACAGTTTTACATGATTAAGTGATCGAAGGTAAATGGATTGCAAACACGTCAACCTATGTATTGAATAAATACATGATACAACGCTTTAAAAAGCGCTTTTAAAATTTATTAAGTGCATTCAATGTGTGCTTCATTGAAACTATCTATTATATTTATATTTGTGTGCTTCATTGAGACTAGGGCGGGGGCCCTAAGGTAGTGGTAAATAGCACCGCTGCCTTTCACGCTAGAGATCGGGGTTCGTTTCCCGGTTTCGGCGATTTGATAGAAACAAAAATGTTCCTTCCCCATCCACTTGTAAAATTCAGTATTGCGGGGAGCCTCCGTAACCGAGATATAGAGTGCTCGGCCTCAGGCTTCCAGGGTTTGAATTTCGAATCATGTGACTGGAGGGCAGTGTCATCTCACTATCTCACTGCTCCAATTTAGCCTGTATGTCCACACGAGCGGCCTAAAGCCCGAGTCATTTCAATTCATTGCTTCATTGAAACTATATATTACATTTTTATTTGTAAGTTATGCTTACCGAAATCTATAAGGCGTCTTGAAAAAAGCTCGATGCTAAGTCAACATTTACACCCTTAATAACATGTGTGGACACCAGACTAATTAAAATGTTATGCTGCTAAATTCACTATACTGCTTCAGTGTGAGTAGATGTTACTCTGTTAAATATGAGCTTACTGAAAAGTAAGAACAGTGTATTAATGAGGAAAAACAGTTTGTTGTAACTTTGTAGTAATCAGACTTCATTGGATACCCTGAAAATAAATATTCCTTCCCAAAGGTGTAACCGTCCAGTTTTCCAACATAACACTCAGTCATGAAGAATCTCTGCGGACTGCCTTAAGTGGTCCTGCTGGAGAAATGGACATAAAAGACGCCACATTAACTCTCATTTTTATGAGAGAGAGAAGATTTCACGGGGCTCAGTTGCGAATATTTTGATGTTCTGGGTCAGTATCCTCGTAGAAGTTATAATTTATCACACGCATCGGATTAGTCGAAATGGCCATTTCGACCAATCCGGTGCATAAACACGGCTCCAAATATTTTAGGTATATATATGTTACGAACGGTATAGGAGTATTTACGACAAATCACAGTTGATACGTGGAATAAATTCCATGCAGCCGACCAATTTTGCTATTTTAAAACTTGAATTTCATCGGTTTGCTAGCTATATATGATTAGGCCACCATGGTTTAATTTGTGTGTGCATAGCTGAATATTATTTAGCTACAGTCACTGAAAAATATAAAAAATGGGTTATTACATCAGAAAAAAACAGATTTGCTGCATGTACGTACGCCCAAATTACTGATTGTTCATGAGCGGGCGGGGAGGAAGCATGTTGTTTCAACATATAAATGGTGTAATTTTAAATTTATTGATTGTCCAATGTTGGTGTAATAATATTTGTCAACATCTATTAAATGCTCCAGCAATAGGCCAGCATTGGACAAAAATGCTTCATATGCCACACTTCCATTGACATGCACATGTATTTACAGTGCTTAGTATAAGGTGTATAAGGTGTAAGGTGTATAACCTTTTACTGCCCTCGTGTAGCTTGTGACAGACATGTTATGCCCGTGGCGCTCTCTCAGGTTATCCTGATGCGTCACAATTGTTTTCACAGCAAACCCTCTGCTGACATATCCATCCAAGAAAAAATAGAATTCTATTCTATTTACCTAGATTCATCTCAAGCCACAAATCACATTTTTACTTTTTATGACTGTACCTAATCCTAAATTATAATCCGATTATATGGTTTCACTGGCGAAAAGTAAAATGTATACCCACAATTCGTTCCAAGAGAAAGGTCTTTTTGCATCTCTGTTTTCAATTATTTCATTCCCTCTTGTAGTATTCCTTATTTCATTTTTTTTCGCTCTCGTCACTTTATTTCTTTATTTTAGCCCCAGCGCATTTTTCTTTACTTCATTCTTTCCTTCCTTATTCATTGCCTATCGTACTATGCACAATAAATAACCCCTGAAGTATTTCGAAAAGAGTAGGGTATAATTCCGGACTTCAGATTTCTTGCTGTCGTGATATAACCACAAAGTGCAGACGACGAAATACTTCGATATCCTGTACTTCTTTTCTCATTTTTTTCTCATTTATTTATGCATTACTGCTTTTATTCATTCGATTCTTTGGTTTGAAATGCCATTTTTTTTCCTTTGTTATTTACTTCCCTTTGTTCATTATATCTCTCTTCCTTCCACCCTACGTCTTTCATTATTTATTTAATCTTTTTTTTTATTATTTTTCTTCATAACTATATTTTATTTTAATTTTACATGTACGTATCACAATAATTTATGACCTTAATATTATAGACAGATCAATGGTATGACCCCAATAAAATTGCAACTATTTTTTTTTATATTAACGTGTTCATTTAGTCATTAAAATCCCTAGAAAAATATATTATAAAATAGGACCCTGTGAAGGTAACTAATTTGCATATGTCTTAGTGACAATATATATTTTGCTCATTATTCAAGTTTTACCACAAAAAAATAGGATTAACACATATAAAGATAATACGAGAACACAAAATGAGGTAGTTACGTTTTTATTCGTCACACAAGGTCCAAGTAAGTCATTATAACATCTAAATGATGATAAAAAAAATTGAAACATTCATATTATCATGAATATAATAGTAACTCTTTTTATCTATTTTTTTAGCTTATAAAGTAATTAGGTAATAACCACTTAAAACGTTCCACATAAATATAGCATATTTTATTTTATTTTTTTTTATTCTGTTTTTTTTTCTGTTTTCTCATGTCTTATGTAGAATCGTGTTCTGTACTGTGTATTGTATATGTCTTATGAATATATATATATATATAATCTGAAAAAAAATAAAATAAACATCGGAGTTTCTTAAAGTCGCACCACAATAAACGTGATAAGTCATAATATCGATCTGTACAAGTTTATGACCTACATTTATGTATTATTATGTCTATGTCCATTGACATCAAATACATAGGGGCCTACCAGTGATACATGCGTTATAACTATGGGTAAAGATCGAAGATGGGTGACCTTGACCTACTTTTCAAGGTGACAGAAGCCAATTATTCAAGGACAGAAGAAACATTTCCTTTGTATCTCTTTTATATCAACACCACCTATAGACCTAGATCGAAGATGTGACCTTCACATTAATTATCAAGTTATCAAAGGCTGCCAGAGGAGAGCTTTTTCATCGTAATATGTGTGTGCCTACAATTTCTATCGCATTTATAGGCATACAGTCAGGGAGCTGGGATTTCAAATCTTCAAAATAAGTGCCCCCCAAGAAATGAAAGTTAAGATTTTACAGGTAATCAGAGTAGTATCTTGAAATGCAGAAAAAGTAATGTTTGCCAAAACAAAGCACTTGCAAAAAGTGACCATTGACCACAAATGATAGTTTAGAATACATTAACTATTAACGAAAGAAGACCAAACAATGTGTTGTAACGTCACAAGCATGTCATTTAAATAAAATGAATCGGGCTTTACGCCACCTTTGTGCACATATAGGCTAAACTTGGCCAGGAGAACCTCCTGAGGATGGTGAGATGATTGAGATGACACTGTCCTCCAGACACAGGATTCGAAATTTGAGCCCTGGCGGTCTGAGGCCGAGCACGCTACCTCTCGGTCACGGAGGCTCCCTACAATACTAACTTTCACACGTGGATGGAGAAGAAACATTTTTTGTTTCTTTCAAACCGCCGTGACCGGGAACCGAACCCCGAACTCTGGCGTGAAAGGCAGCGGTGCTAACCACTACCCAAGGGCCCCCGCCCAGCATGTCATTTAAGAGTCACAGTCATAAAGGTCAGTCAAGGGTAAAATATACTTTTGAATTTTTTATACCCCGCATCAGACCAAATGAGACACATTTGTTAGTATATTCCCAGCACTGATTATATAACTATTATAATATTAGGCCTTATTTACATGACATATATAACAGATTAATGCCCAAAAGTACATTTATGTCATTTGCAGGTAGGTGATGATAATGCATTGTGGCAAGGTGCTCAATACACATTTAGCGAGAAATATAAATATGTCATTTAAAAAAATGAGTTTAAACATGTTTGAAACTAAAAGAAATCAAAATAGACTGTTTTATTATGTAGAGTAACACAAATAGGACATATAAATTTTTCAATGTGGGTACCTTTAAATTGCAGGGGTCTTGTATTCGTTTTACTCCGGCTGTTTGACTATGTATGTTCCGTAGCTAAATGCAAAAGTGGATACCCACAATGCTCCACACAATCATGATTATTATTTGTTACCAGGGCGGGGGCCCTAGGGTAGTGGTTAGCACCGCTGCCTTTCACGCTAGAGTCCGGGGCTCGGTTCCCGGTCTCGGCGGTTTGAAAGAAACAAAATTGTTTCTTCCCCATCCACGTGTGAAAGTTAGTATTGTGGGGAGCCTCCGTGACCGAGAGGTAGCGTGCTCGGCCTCAGACCGCCAAGGCTCGAATTTCGAATCCTGTGTCTGGAGGACAGTGTCATCTCAATCATCTCACCATCCTCAGGAGGTTCTCCTGGCCCAGTTTAGCCTATATGTGCACAAAGGTGGCCTAAAGCCCGATTCATTTCATTTTCATTTGTTACCATATTCACAATGTTTAGTCATTCCTACGTGCATAGTCATTAAGAGTTATTTTATGCTAATCAGGATATGTCTATGGTCGGTCGCCCGCCTGAAGCATACTATTAAAATCACATTTTCCTGAGATACCACTATTCAGTAGCTTTCTCTAAATTTTAGGATACATATTATTGCCTATTACCCGGAACTTTATGGTGCTATCTGATATTGCCATACCAAGTTGCCAAAAATGTCATATCAAACCCAATGTTGACTGAGAGAATGCCATTTTAACATTTCATTCTGTGGTCAGGATATGGCATAATATGGCATTATAATGGTACTCTCAAGTGCCGAATAAACGTACCGGTACGTTTATTGTTTTTAGCGTGGATATCCTCCCGGTATGGGCTTATTACAAACGGTACGTTGTTTTCACAGGCCAATTAGCAGTTTTCTTGCTTTACATTTTCATAGCAAATTTTTTTTTGCATCAATTTTTTTGTTAAATCAAGCAGAAATGTTATAAGATTTACACATGTAAATTAGTTACTAACATACAGGCCGCGGGATTGCGCCATTAGCCCACAATTTGTCCAACTGCCGCAATGTGAGAAATCCCGTTGGGCCGCAGTGGCGATAGCGGTAAACATCGTCCTTTTGGAATTTTTTTGTTTGTGATAGCCAGCCCTGGAAGCAGGCACTCGGGCCTTCCATTCATCGTGAGCCCAGTATCAGATATATCAATATTCTGGGGTTTGGTATTTTGTGCACTTGCCTGCCCCATGTGACCGACTCGGACCAATCAGGAACCAGCTTACTTCTGGATGATTCTGGGAGCCAATCACATGCAATGTAGTACTATTAAGTGTATGTGGATGCTCACTCTATTGAAGAAATCTGCTGCCTGGCTGTTGTTCGTGTGGACCATGTTCTTTTCTGCTATGATAGTCGTAAGTCCGAAATCCAGTGGAGTATCAGGCTGAAGATGTGTTGCTGCTTGGAAGGCAGGCAGACCTGTGTGTTCTGAAGGCCGTCAGGCCTACTGAGCTGATAGACTTCACAGTTTTTTGGGTTTTTTCGAAAACATATTTATTTATTCAGGATTACAAACAGCTTTTGGGCCACAAAGTTGGTCTCCTTCACAGTTTATTACAGACATGTACTGATCTACCACATAAATTAGCAGATCTGCCATCCATTCTTGGCCATGCCTTTCGTTTTCAGTGGACTGTTATTTAAACTTTGATTTATTGGCAAATGTAGCAGGGGGTAGCTATATTTACTGGTCAACATTAAAAATGTCCCAGAATTTAACATTGTTGATAGTTGAACGTGTGCTATAGGCCCAGGTTTATCGCTTAGTTAATCTTTATATTACCTAATAAATATTAATCTTTATATAACTTTTTATAATAACGGATATTCCACTTCTGCATCCAGCTCTAACACTACTGCAACAAAAAACTTTGGAATTTGACAAAAATGAGAGAAGGTATTTTCACCCTCAACCGGCTTCCCCAGTAGGCCTAGTGAGTGTCTAGCACCCAAGGACTGCATATTTGGGTTACGTGTCTCAAATGGTGGCTATTAAAATTTCAATAATTGTAGCCCGGCGAGCTACTATTTATATGTTGGCCCCTTTTTTCAACACGGTATGGGCAACACGGCTCCCTCTTTTTTCATTCTGTATTGAACACTGGGTTAGCTGTTTGCTACATGAAACAATTGAACACCAAATAATAGTCACAATTTTGTGAAAAATGCGTTATTTTGTCATACAATTTATACCGATAATTTTACAGTTGTCTGATAGATACTTTTATTCTGGTAGGTACTTTTATTGAATTTGGAAGATCTTCCCGATAGGTATTTTTATTCCGGTAGGTATGATTATTCGGCACTATGATATGGCAATGAAGTACCAGCAGGATATAATATCTTAACATCATACTGTAACATTTGAATGTCAGGATATTACATATATATAGGCCTATTATTAGGTGGTATCATTTAATACCTGGCTATGACAATATGTTATAATTATTTTGCTTTATAATATCAGAAGATGGCATTTTAATATCAGTTTAATGACACACTATGGGTTCCCACTGTAAGGGTGTTGCATTATAATGTCAGGATCTGGCATATTCATGTAAAAAATATGGCACATTAATATCAGGGTATGGCAGTTTAACGTCACTATATGACAATTTTTTGTCAAGAGCTGACATTGTTATAGTCAGGATATAGCATTATAATTATAATGTCGAGACTGTATGGCAGTATGTGGTCAGGGTATGGCATTTTATTATCCTGATAAGTCATTTGAATGTCATTATATAACATTGTTGTAATGTCATGATTTGGCAATACAATACCAGGATATATATACCACTCTATTATGTTATAAAATGACATTTTAATGTCTGGATATGATATTATAATGTCAGAATATGTACCATAATGACAATATACAGCGGTTTACCGTTATCATATTGCATTTTAATGTGTTTGTACGAAATTATTATATTAGGATACATGTCATTATACGAACAGTATGTGCATGATAATGTCGGGATATGGTAGTTTTGTGTCAGAATATGTCATTTTATTTTCAGAACACTGGGAAATATCGTCCATTTTCGTTCTGAAAATATTTATTTTTATTTAGTATCAGAACATACAATAAACTGTCATATTCTCACATAGTACTGCCATATCCCGATATTATGATGCACATCCTGATCGTATATTGACATGTATCATGATATATTGTATCTTCAGGATATGGCATTATAATGTCAGAATATGTACTTTTAAGTCAATATATAACAATTTATCGTCATCATATTGTATTTTACTGTGGTAAGTGTTTTTTTTAATTCGTTAAAAATGAGGTATTACATACGAATTTGGGCTATTATACCAACAGTTGAAAAAGTAATTTTCGTGGCGATTAGTAGAAGCCTTTCCGTTTTTGACCTCCAGATTACATTGAAACGGAAAATTATCCATTGCAATGAAACCAGTGTATTAAAATTAGTCTGAAATGAGGCATTACATAAAAAATATAGTGTCATTATTTCATTAATTAAAAAAAATCATCGCGGGAATTGGCGTCCATTTTGAAATTATGCAAATTAACAACTTCTTCGTGATCAAATTTTGCGAAATCTTTTTTCTGGGATTTCTGAGGTCCCATATTACGATATAAACCTTCACAAATGGACGGAGAATAATCATCTAGTTGCTTTAAAAACTGAAAACCGAGGGTGACAAGCAAACTCCGAACCCTGGCGTGACAGGCGCTGGCGTTAACTACTTTCCCAATATCGTAATATGGGGCCTCAGAATTCCCAGGGCCCGGCGGACACAGGACCGGCGGTAGAGGCATAACACCAATATTGGTTTAATGTCGGAACACCGTCTGCAGCATTGAATCAGCAGTGGTTTATTGTCTCGTATTCACCGGGAAAGGTCTTGAATTTGTCGTGAGTTTCTTGTCATATCAGGGGATTCTCAGGACAAATTACCTCTTGTCCCAGTCATGACTGCCCTCCCTCCCGGTTCCTCACCACGATGTAATTAAGCCCTGAGAGCACTCCGTCTGCTTCCATCATTGGATGGTCATTACCGTATGTGATTTATCTCACGCACAATGCACCTGACCTCGCAATATAACCAGACAATTAATCAAGACAAACGGGGTGATTATGTACAAAAATGGCATTCGTTCATGCCGATGTGGATACACATCTCTTCTATAACCATTTAAAAAATCCTCAACGCTGAACATTTTCAATATCAAGATAATGTTCTTATTTTAATTACCATGAATGGGATTAAAAATGTCTTGCTTTTATCAAATATATCAACACAATATTAACAAACTAACAAATTAAGATTTTTTTACATCTGTTGGATCGTTTGCTACATTTGTTCAATTTTAAAACAAATGTAAAAACGTTCTCTACAATTGTTTACATTTCTGAAAAACGTTTTCTGTAGATGGTAAAGAAGACAAACAAGTATCGGTATATTATTGTCTGACCACCAGCGGTCATAGGGAAATACAACTTTTCACAGGTGATCCAATAGTTGCATGTGATATAGATAGGCTATGTCGTTTTGGACTAACTTTGTGGCAAATAATCCGTTCCTGGTATCAACAATGTAATTCTAGGCATCAGTTATCTGATAAAAAAAGTTATAATGTGTTCTTTTAAACAAATGTGGTTACTGTGAATCTATTTATGAACATACAATACACGTCCTCGTGATTTGTCCAAAATGGACAAAAGCAAATTTCAAACTTGACGAGTGGATAGAACAATCGTTTCATATCTGGAAAATGCAATATCAATCGTAGTTTGTTTAGACTAGATAACCTGTTGATCTCAATATGTGAAATGCTCTTTGGAAATGCTCTTTATCAATGGCAAGACAATCTGCATAACCATGGTCCATATGTTCTCTTCTTGAAGTATAATAGACGAGAAACAGTGAATGTGGAGGCAACATAATATGAAAGTGAATACTAGATGAGCATAATCAAATTTGTCAATATCCAATTCAAATTACACATAACAAGTACGTCATTTCCCATTGATGAAGAGTTACACGTGTATTGATATGAGAAACGACACATATTTACTACAGATGTAAGGCAATATTTGTTCACTATTGGGGTACTGAGATGGTTGCTAGTGGTGATATTTTTTACCCACCTTTTCAGCGCACTAGGGAGTTGTTTTGCCTATGACATGCTCTGTGGCATGGTAGATAATCAACTAGTCTACAACAGCCATCCAGGAGAAGCTGCAGCCTCCACGAGTTCGGCCATACTTTTTGGGTGGATTTCCATTACCGAAAAGGGGAGACAATTTAAAATGAAATAAGATAACACTTACACCTCACTATGTTTCCAGGTGGAAGGTTAGGGGCCTACATACAAGGAATAATTTTTTTGCCAAATCTATTTCCAATAACAATTAACAGCATGGTCAAGGACTTACCAACAGGCATCGAAAAATCGTTATTGTGTAGATGACTGTTCATTTTTAATCCAAAAGAATGTCTATTATTCAACAGGTCTGCGATGTTGCTTGGACAAGCTGGTTACTTGTGAATTAGCGTCAATTCAAAATGCGCAAAGATGCCGATATGGCATCCTTGTCTAATTAATCTAGACATTTCATGTACATGCATCAATAATACGTAAACCAAGGTTATACATACTCATTTGCAAAGGTTCCACTCTCGGCAACCTGACTAATACCTAATCGTGTTCATGTGATAGTGTTCCGTAGCTCAGTCCTTCTGACCCTCCAGTACTTAATGTGTGTGTCAGTCCCCCAAACAACATCGTAAAATTCTAATAATTAATGGGCCAGTTCTCCAAAGTATCATCCATCAACCAATAAAACTTTTATATGGCCTTAATTCTCTGCGGACCAACCTCAGAGGCACATGTGACGCTCCAGTTATTAATATGTCAGTAATCTGTGTGAAGTACTTAATGTGTCAGAAGCTAGAGCACAATCCATGTGTCCATCCTCCAGTACTTAATGTGGCAATACTCTGGAGCAATCATGTCTACATGATCACGCTTTTCATGATCTGACAAAGGGTATTACCACATGGTATGGATGGCTGTTTCCCTCAAAGTTATTTTATGTTTTCCTATTTTATATTTTCAGACGCCTTCGTTTTCAGACGAGGTGGGTCCTTGAGCTGAATTTCAAAGATCTTTAATCATTTGATTTTCTCCCTGAGTTTGGGATTGTTTTCCAAATACGTAAATTGGAATATTTTACGCACCTATCAATATATGTATTAAGTTTTATGTACGATTGTATTGTTTTGACACATAATACATTCATATTTTTATGGCACTATAAATGAATCTATAATTTATATCCCATATTGGTATGCCTATATGATGACGTCCTACAAATATTGTGCACTTCAAAGTACTTTTCTTTCTATGGCATCTTTTCATAACTTATATTTTTCTTATAAAAAGCTTGTGTTTACATATATATATATATTAACATCCTGTGTAAATGTTAAGATGTCCTAATGTTACTTAAGTTTTTACGCTTTTTTAAAGTGATTTTTTTACCACTTACCATAATGTGTTTTTCATCTCTGGTTGTTGGTGCGGGAAACTGGTATTTACACTTCTATCTTGGCAATGCCACTTTTAGCAGTAAATTGATCTTACGTAATATAAGATATCCACATAATGACATATGCTTTTTAAAAGCTTCATATGACAGTGTTAATTAAATTGATTTTAAGTGTGTCTATGATTAGATTATGGATATTTTAATCTGTATAATTATATACCATTTACAATATCAGATCTTTTAGAAATGTATTGTCTTATTGAATGTATGACAGGGCACATATTTTAAAAATAGCATCTTCGCTAATATGTATACACCCTGTATAAATAATTTTATTTTGATAAATAAAAATAAATAAATAAATAAAACTCAGGGGGTAAAATACCAGACTTGGGCCCAGAGTTTGTTAATTAATCAGTCTATTTAATTTGATTCATTTTCTGCGAATGTTAATATTGTGTTTCAATATCATGGATTAGGCATTTGAATAATAACATATTACATTTGAACATCAGACTATTACGTAATAAAGCTATGGCATTGCATGACATTGTAATGGGACGATATTACATTACAATGCAGAATATGACCTAATGTCAGGATATGTTATTTTTATGTCAGGATATTTGATTATAGTATCAGGATAAAACACATTAACGTCATCATGTGGTATTATAATTTCCAAGCATTGTTCTTTATTATAGCAAAATAACGTGATGATGTCCGAAAACAGCTTTATAAAAGCAGGATATGGTGGTTAAACACGAAGTTGTGGTAAGAAAATGACAGGATCTGGCAGTGTATTATCACGGTAATAATTATAATATCAGGACATAGCATTTTAACATAACAATATAGTATTTAAATGTCAGGATATGAAAGTGAGATAAGGCCAGAAATCACATTGTTCAAAGAGCATTTGTCCTGACCTGTTAGTTCTTTTCTTTTTTCCGAATCTTTCAAAGTGCTTTTTTGTTGTCAGCTTCGGTGTATTTGATCAATGTTAAGGCTTTACTGAACGTCATGATATTGTGGGTGGTTAAACACGAAGTTGTGGTAATAAAATGACAGGCTCTGTCATATATAACATTTTAATGTCAGGATATGAAAGTAAGAGAACGCCAGGACTCACATTATTTAAAGAGCATGTGTCCTGACCTTATTTTCCTTTTCTTTTTTTCCCGAATCTTTCAAAGTGTTTTTGTTGTTGTCAGTTTCGGTGTATTTTATCAATGTTAAGGCTTTACTGAATTATATTGCAATATTTATGTTGAGCAGACATACGTCAGATACTGACACTGAAATGTTTTATGACGATTTTTGTTTTACCATATGGTGACACGGATTTGTCATTATAATGTTATTGAAATGTTTTACATTAAAACGGCAATATCATATCTTGGCATTAAAATGCAATATGCAGACTTGAAACTTATATTTCCTTTCAATCAAAGGTCACATTCAGATATCATAATGCCATATCCCGTTATCATAACGTTAGATCTGCATTTTGGAGTGTCATAGTATGCCGCTAAACCGCCATATCCTGATTTGATAATGTCATATCATGTCATAAAAACAAAATCCCCTGACAATAAAATATTATTGAGGGCAATATTTGGACATAATGATGCTATATCATGACGTCAAACTGTCACATCCTTTACTTTATGTTCATATTCTGCCACTATAGTACACTATTCTATTATTATAAAGACATCTTCCTTATTTTAATATCACATCATCCCATTATAATGACATGTTGTGACATAACTGTGTAATTTCATAAATGTATAACGTCATATCATACTATTGAATTACCATATATTGATACTCAAATGTCATATCCTAACGCTAAAATACTATATCCTGATATTATAAAGCATATCATGCATTATATGCATTATAATGCCAGATATATCATGCATTATAATGCATTATATCATGCATTATAATGCCAGATATTGTAATTTTAATTCCATAACGTGATGCCTAACCAACATAACCTGCATTTCTAAAGCTGTATTCAGTCGACATATCAACATTTTTATTTATTGAAGAGAAATCTTTGGAATTGGACATTATAATACTATATCATGACGTAAAAATCACATATCCTAACATAAATATATCATATCCTCCCAAATTAAACTGCCAAATCCTCATATTCGGACATTCTAAAACGATGTCATCACATTAAAATATCATACAATGCCATAACTTTAATACGTGATATTAAAATACAATAGTGACATTTTCAGAAAATGGACCAGATAAAGTAGGCCTATTGGTGGACAAACTCTGCTATCACGCAATATGATGTCATTTAAAGCACTGTGTTATTTAGTCGTAAATAACCAACAGACCCGTGGGACACGTTTTCAAGCTAGTGTAATAATTTTAGTTAGTTCAGTTATCATGTTATGTCCTCAAACAAAAATGGGATTTAATGCCACTTTTGCAGATATATAGGCTAAACTGGGCCAGGATAACCTCCTAAAAATGGTGTGATGAGGGAGATGACACTGCCCTCCAGACACAGGATTCGAAATTCGAGTCTTGGCGTTCTAAGAACGAGCACAATACTGCTCGTCACGTAGGCTCCCCACAATATCAAATGTCCTCAAATATTTACATCAAATTAGTTCATATTAAATTAATATCCTACATAAATTAGAACCACAATTTCACCGAAATCTATTTTATGGCGGCCATATTGGATTTTTGTGTATCAAGGAATGTCAGGATGTAAACATTTATTGCATCAATCAACTCCTTGACCCTAACAACACTTCATGTGCCTTTTTTATTAGAGAACTGTGATTGGCCACAGCTAATCTAGATTTCATCATTCGTGTTGTCGCCATTTGTAAAAAGTGCCGCCAAAAATTCTACCCAAAAAAGTTTTCAGAGATAATAGGGGCCATTTTTTTTATTTAAAGTAACTCAGTATGATGACATCAAGTTTCGCTTTTATTTTTTAATGAAGAAGTGTATCCCACACATAATTATTTCAATTTTTTCAGATTTTTCAGATTTTCAGAAACATTTCCTAATATATATAACAATATTTATAAGAATCCGGCAAAAACCTAAACATATCAGTGTATTGACCTAGCACAGCATTGGGGCACAAGTTGATGCCGGCGGCCCAGCGTTGAGCAGACCATCACTGCTGTGGGGGACCCCCCCCCCCCGGATCATCGCGTTCCCACACCAATTAGGCAGGTGTTAAGGGCGGCAGCTATTGATGCAACCAGGTGGTTGCTTTGATCATGCCGTCTGAGATGGTGGTTATCTAGGGCAGTTTTGTTGACATGACAATATACAACTTGGAAATAAAACAAGTTTAGTCGATTTTAGTAATTTAAAAAAATGTTTTTTATGTTTTTGTATTTTATTCAGGATCCATGAGATATGTAGCTTCATATGAAATAAATTGTCAAAATTGTCAACATTAAAAAATTCTCATCCCAATGAGTTCCTTTCACCCCCGAAGATGACAAAACCACCTCAAACGTAGTACGGAACTCCAAGGTCACGGCACCTAAGGATATGACCCAGCTATGCCACCTATTTTGTCTAAAAAATTGTTATGACACTTGTTTCATTTCCTTACATAACTATGCTGTTGAAAGATCTGGGATACGTACCAAATTGTTGTTAAATTAGTTGTAGTTTATACTTATAGCGGATTTTTCACATTCAGGGCTACAATCGTGTGTGGAAGTTATATTAGTTTGAGTCCCCGTTCTTTTTTTCCACAGACCCATAATATATCAATTATATGCGGTTATGGTGGATTAGGGCGGTGGTAGTGGGTCAATGTTGCGAGAATGCAGTAACTGCTCTCAAGTAAGCAGTTATTGCATATTTTGTTTTGCACGGCAGATTGGTCAATAATTGTTTTGACAAACGAGTAGCGGATATTAATCACTAATAGATACAATGGAACAGCAAATAATTCGAAATTAAGTTTCATATCACGTTCCATAATGGTTAAAAAAAATAGCGTGATTACACGAACACACTCTGAATAAAATACCGGTAATTATTATGATCTGTAATGCCATCTATCAATTATAGTGTCCACGGATTGACTATATACTAACTGTTAGTTAATATATTCAACATCATTAGAAAATATAAATTTTTTGAATTCATAAATTTGGTAAATGGTTATTTTAACAATTCCACCCATCAATTATAGTGTCCGTATATTGACGTACTGACATATTCAACCTCAGCGGAAAAATACAAATTGTTCGAATTCAAACAAACTGTAATCCCATGTGCTTGATACCATTAATAGCGACTTGATACAACAAAGTAGATATCAGAAGAGCAAAAAAGAAAAGGACAGAATAGACAAACGTATTTATTTGCTACAAATGGAACATAAACATTAGGCCTAGATACATCACTGATTGAAAATATCGCATGGTAAATCTGTATTAAGACGTTTAAAAATGCGATCACGCTACATTTATTGTAAATTTGAAATAAAATAACCAACGAACAGTAATAAATAGTTTGAATGGTATTTGTTTTGCCAACCAGCACGGTACGCCGACGCGATGAAATATCAAACGTTGGCCAACTGTAGTATATATATGTATGCTTAAATTACACAAAATTATTATGAGTAATTTTCAGCCACTTGAAGTTGTGGGTCGCGGTAGCGAAACACAACTTCAAGTGGGTGAAAACAATAATACATTAACTTAGTAGGATAGGGGTTAACATAAGTATTCGTCTCTTATGGTTATTTAAAAATCCCGTATCAGGTGAAGGAAATATAATTGATGGAATTTAAAAATTAACCCCATGTAAGCTCTTGTGTTACTCAACCTTATAGACACAATTTAAGATGCCCGCCAGAGCACCCTTCTCCAAGGTTCTAATGATTTGAATAGTTGTTTAATTGTATTGCTCACAGTGCAAAATATAATGTAGGCATAAGCGAACATTAGCCATATTTAGATTCTGATAAAATGGCTTTAATGTGCAAATGTGTTATGATCAATTGCAACGTTAGTTACAAGGGCAAAGTGGCAGATTGCTACATATAACATATAATATTTTAGACAAAACAATCGTATAAATACTGACTTCATACAACCATGCCAAGAATGCAATTACCCTTATCTATGACAAATTATAAAATAGCTCAGATTTACAGTAGTTCAATAAATAATTCAAACTATAACCCCAGAACAGAAAAAAAGTTTTTTTAAAGGGCAGTCTCCGTCTGACCACGCTTATCGTTGTTGGTCTTCGTGGTACATGATGCCCCCTTTCGTAAGTTTTTATACCTTGATTTCAGGCCTGGACAAAATAGTTCCACTGCAGCTTTTCTAAACATGGTGCCACTGATAAAATAAAGTAAAAAATTGAATGAGTTGTTGAAGTAGTAAATGAGGCTGAGAATTGTATAAACCAGCTCCCGTCTGGCAACAACCAGCGGATCTGAGAATCTCTCAGAAAACCATATGTCTTCACCCAACAAGAGGATGTTGATTGGTAGTGAAGTGATTAAGAACACGATGCCTACCGTAATAAGCATTACAGTAATCCTGCTACTTTTTCTCTTGTTTGCTCGGCCTGTGCCATCTTTGGCAACACCTCGCTGGTTTTGTAATCGTCGTTTCCTACGAGATATCTGAGCTAGCTTACAGATGACGATAACATTCCCGAACAATATTAGAGTAGCTGGGAGTAGGCAGCTCAGCGCAAGATCACTCCAAACTCTGAAATGTTCCAGCATATCTTTTAGATGCTCACTGACACTCTGTCTAACTGTACATTCACGAACATGTATCGTACCATTATCCATCGTAGAAAAGAACTGTTCACGGAGTTCCATGTTGGCCAAATGAAGGTAAGCATTTAGTGATGATAATATACAAAGCACGACTACCCAGATTCCAACAAGACGCCGGCGACTACAGAGAGTTGATGCTTCCATGGGACATGTAACGGACACCACTCTCTCCAAGGTAACCAGCACCAAGGTCCAGGCTGACAGCTGTACAGACAAGTAGGTGAGAAAGGTGTGTGTACGACAAGCAGCGTCACTCACAGTTTGAAAATCAAAATCGGTCACGTGAACAAGCCAGACATGTAGAGCTCCAACCAGAAGAGACACCGTGTCCACCACAGCCAGGGCTGTGAGCAGGAAGGCTGTGGCTGATCCATGGAATGACTTGGTCTGAAGAGTGATGATGCACACAGCATTACCTATGATTCCGGGAAACACGAGCAAAGGAGTGATGTAGCGCCAGAGGTTTTCGCTGTAGGTTAAAAGTAGCTTCATATCCTCCTCTTTGGAGTCCATTCTTCCCACAAGGCTAGTGATATTGTCTGTGGAGTTCATTCTTGCTACAAGGGTAGACCACCTGCAACGAAAACAAGCTTCATATTTACTTAGAGTTATGTAGAAACCATACTGTAAAAATTTGATATTAGGGTGTTATCAATTTTGTACAATAAGTGAAATCACTCTCAGTGCTGCTCCTCGGTGTTGGGGGTTGGAACTAATGTTTTGTTACTCCATCTAGTATGATTTTACCATATTACAATGAGTAATTATGTCAATTATGACAATGATCCTATGAAAAACGATACATATTTTACCTCATATTGTCATAAAATCAGAAAAATACATACTACATACATTCATTTTTGTGTCCAATAATTTTTTTTTGTTTAGTAATTATTAACTCATAGCAGACTGGCCGTTGATTGGACGTCTGTGTGGTCTGGCCATTCTTCTGATTTTGAGACATATTCTAATAGGCATACTGCTAATTGCAATTTAGAATGATGACATATGTATTTCTCATACACCACAGGAACACACATGCACTATATAGCCATAATACACTTCATTTGATTTGCCAATGTGATGTCGCCATGGTGACCGACAGCCATTTTGAATTTGCTAATTAAGTACATGTAGTCAAATGTTTGGAAAAAATGTTAAAAATTGTATTTATGGGATCCACGGAGATTCAGGAGTACCGTACAACACTATATCAATTCACATAAAATATATTAAAATACATCACACACGGCTAGAAGAAGCATTCAATAGGTCTATACACACAAATTAACAGGGCAAATAATTTATTACCATGGGATTTTGTAATCTTTCTAAATTCCATGAGGGGCAAACCAGATTTCACATTTTAAGATGAACCAAGTTATAAACGGTGGGAAATACCGAAAGTTTCGTATTCGTTCGAGCTTGGGGTTCTCTTTTAGTACAGATACGGTTGTGTCCCAGATAAGTCACCATTTTATTTTCTGAGCTCCCTATGCTGTGTTCATACTTGCGCAAATAATGTCATCTGCTGAATGGCCAAACATTATTGCCAGGTCCGAGCTGGGCTCGGACTTAGACTGCTATGAGTTAGGAGGCTTCGATGCTGTTATTACATGTATATGATTCATTGGGCCGATGCTGGTTCAATGCATGACATTTTGCGAGTATGTAATATATAATATGTGATTTCTTCACTAAAAGGAGGATCTCAGTCCTCATCCAACAAACACGACGTTGACCCAATGTTGATTTGATATTGGGCCGACGTTGCTTCAACAGAAGCACTCAAAATATATACATGGTATTTAATTTAGAGTTCAGCAAGTTTAATTGATGAAATTATCATAATAGTTTTACTATTAGATTTATAACAGAGGACAATTACATCTAGACATGTTTAGGAATTCGGATAAATAAAATCAAGTTGCCGCCTATATGTTGCATGTACTTAACCCTGCAATGTCTATTAGAGAACACTTTTATTGTTGAGACACGTTACACATGTGTAGGAGATATAAATTATAGCTTAGTTGCTAAACTTACAACCTTGAGCATTTTTGTAAAATCCAAGATGGCCGCCATGGCTGCTTTCGATTTTAACGTTTCGTCAATTTTGATTGTATTTTCTTACAATGTTGTGCAATACCTTTAAATAGGGATAGTGGGGGTTTAGAGTTCTGTTTTTATTATTTTTAAATGTAAACTAAGACTTTATCAAAATATATGATGATTTTTATTAACCCATTGACGACGGACGGGTTTCGGCAGACCTCCAGAGATTCAAATAATCTTTGCAGATACAAGACCGAGATATCTCCGTTTTGTTTACCTTATAATGTGCTAAATCGTATCTCGAAACACTATGAGCTTGTTGACAGAGTAAACTCATTGAAAGTACTATCCCCACCCTGCTAAGATCAGTTTCCAGTGTCATATCCAGAGGAAAACAAGCACCGATATTAGAGAATACCCCTACAGCACCATCTTACTAGTCTTGGGTTAGGCTTAAATCACAGGTTTGACAGTTATGAAATTTCAGTGAACATTGCATGCAATGACAAAGTTCCATGTGTTTGCACGTCTGTGACTAGGTTTGTTTTGTGACAACCAAAAAACTCATAACTACGACTTATTCTCATCAAGATCAAAAGCCACCTGAAGATAGCCCATGCCGTGATCATGAAATTTACATTGAAAGTTTTAACAGCAGTCGTTTGCATTATTAACTTCAATTGTATCAGGTTGCCTGTCTAATACAAATCAATGAACTTTGGAAAAACATCATTCGTCATCTGGAAATTATATTTTAGGGTTTTATAATCATGTACCCTGATTAAGGCCTATGGTGTGGATGCTCTCTTGTTGAGGGCATTATTGGCATCGTTACTAGAAAATCTGATCAAATGCCTTAAGAGCTTATACAGACTCTTATATGGATCCAAGAACTACCAAACATAATTAGAAATTTTAATTAAAGTTACTCGCCAAATTAATCTTCTAACACTGCAGTACTACCATCTGAGTGCTGAATTACATGTGCATCACAAATACAGCTTTCTTGGCTGCTTCAGGAATGATTTACATTTCGTGTATCTGCCAGCTAATACAACATGCATTTATTATAATCATGATGTCCCGCACTAAAATAGTAAAGAAGCATCGCCTTTTGGTTTCAGGCAATATTTCTGAATGAAAATGAATGATTTTGTTCATCAGTGTAGGCTGTTGGGTACTGAAAATGAAAATATTTAAAGAAAGCAACCAACTGGCAGCTCTGGGTGGATTGCTTACATAACTTTTAAAAAAGAAGAGAAGAGAAAACTGGATGTGACTGATGGGAGGAAAATAATATGGATCTAATTAGATTATTTCTATCCTCTTACTGACCAGTATATTTTATGGTTATGTGATTCACATAGGCAGTTAACAGAGTGAATCATTTTCTCTTGGTAGTAAGCATACGACCATACAAAGTAAAACAATAGAGGAATAGGATAACAGTCGAATATGATCTAAAGACAATTATGGGTCCACAGGCAGTAGTTTGACAACAGTGCAATGTAGACATTCCTGATATATGGTTGTTTGAGTCTTGTTCTCCAGATTTGATAATGATAGATGGCAGTTTGAGAAAGAGAGTGAAGACTGTCTCCTAGTGTAATTGTGATGTCATTATTCATGGCCGAGAGACTAATGGAAATTAGAAACATGTTTATTAAAATGACATAATAATTATATACACAACATTTGGCTTAAACGGGGGTACTTGGATCCCAAGCCCATCCCTGCATATCTATGGCGGGATGTGTCTTATCCTGGCACGAGGCAGGCAGGATATAACCCGACACGACTGATATACGAAGGTATGACTTGGGGGATCAAGAAGTACTGTAATTGATATAAGTCTGAGCGTGCCGATAGCCGCGCTAAGACTGAGAGAATACAAGTGCTCAGCCTGCATGAACCAAACTATGCAAATAACACATGCCATAAAAACAAATCAATTGCTCAAAATGTAATGGTAATTAATGAAGAGCACAACAAATATGTCATATAAGCAAGCAAGCTGCCGGACATACTGAAAATCTTTATACAGCTGGTATAGATAATAAATTAACCAAATATACTGCCTTAGAGAAAATTGTAATTTGAGAAATATGAGGAAACCCCGTGGGCCAAAGATCACGAGAGCATAGAAAAAGCTGGAGGAATCTTGTTGAGTCCATACCACTAAACGTCCTTGCTTACGACAAGCTATCCTTCATACAACTTCAAAGAAAAATCAGCTATTAGCCAGCATTTGCGGTTTACGAGAAACATCGATAAACAGAAATCGCTATAAAGTTATTGTGAAGCAGACGTCACACTCTGCATCTATATGTTATAAGCTGTTGAAGATGATGCTTAATAACAATTTGTTTTCTTACAGATGATCTAGACATAATTAATTGTCCGCTTTTCTGCAGAGAAATGAAAAATATTAGCATAATAATAGCATAATGTACAGCGTGTCTTATCTTGTAAAGGGATAAAAAGGTACAGGCAAGCGCTATGTACTCAAGATACTGGATCATGACATACAGTCTTCATACAATACTAGGAGAATCCATTACAACAATATTATATCTCTAAGAGACTGCAGTTTTTCTTAAGTCGGTATGGACAGACAAACAATAGCACAATGAACAGTGCACGCGCACACATCTTCTGCAGCTGCAAGACGTATAACCTTATTTGAAAAAGGTGCCACCTATTGATGCAAACCTGCAGCTAAATGTTTTGTGCCCATCTGGGATGGTAAAGTGGAGGATAGCAGATCAGTCATGGTCACCCTTAAAAGCTAAGAAAATTGACAATAAATCGGCTGATAAAGATGAAATCTATGGTCGTCATTTCATGTTTAGGCTTAAGCAGCAAATGTTGTCTGGATTGTACAATAAATGTGATAAATGACCTTAGCACACTCAAACCCCCCCCCCCCCTACTTGACGTATAACACACAAGTTATAAGTTGCCAATGATCCTATGCCCGAGATGCCAACACCGCCATCTTGGATTCCTGAAAATGATCAATGTTACATGTTTAGCAACTGTACTATTAGTTATCATTTGTTTGTTTTAAGAAGGCGCCTAAATGTCGATATGTTACATATCGATACAGATCTTTGTTAATCATTTCGAAAATCGGTCAATGTGAGAACTTAGTTGATGAAATCTATGGCCGATATTTCATATTTAATCAGCAAATATAGTCTGTATTGTAAAATACATTTGCTAAATGACCTTAGCATAATCAACACCCGCCAACTTGACATATTACACAGATATGTATGCCACACAAGTCAAATGATGTTTTTCACCCTATATCCAAAATGGCCGCGGCCGCCATCTTGTATTCCTGAAAATGCTCAATGTTGCAGGTTTAGCAACTAAGCTAATTTTGGTCTCAAGGGCACATAGACGCCATTTCTGCAATTTTTTACAGGAAGGATCATTTTAGCAACTAGAGTCAAAGAACCCTAAATACGACTTTAAGGGAATCAATACAAATACGTAAACCTACATTTACTCACGTACAGTTTAAGTATAATTTCGTAATCAAAATTGCACACATAGCCTTAACTCCATGCTCATTGATGCATATTTATAGCAGAAGTTATAATATATCTTTATATACTAGCGCCAGGAACCTGACAACATGTTATTATTCTGGCCTTGGAGTTAATTGTGATTAGGCCTATGTCCTGGACATTATAGTGCAAAACGGACTCTGGCGACAGTAAACCTATCATTAGTGGGCGATCTATGGCTTCCCAGGGTGCTCTTTCTACTAAACCCGAGACAACAAGCCCAATAGTATATCATTGGACCACCGTTCACGACGCTGATACAACAATGACACATCATTGGGTTAAATCTCGCGTTTGCTGGGTAAGGGTGATAATATGAAGCCTACGGTCCTGATCCAGGTTTTTTAAATTGACTTGCTCTTGAACGCGGACGCAACCCAGGTAAGTACACAATAAAAGTGGCATCTGTTTGATTTCTAATACGTATCATGCTGAAATACCTACAGCTTTCCAGCAAACACTGGCCATCGACACAATGCTGGGTCAATGTTGTGCCAGTCCTAGATGGTGGGCCAACATTAGGTCAATTGAGTCAGTCAGTTGTGACCTGGAAGTTAACAAAACATACCACCTAACTGGTATTTGAACGGATTTCTACACAGCAACGATAATAATACACATCCGACCATGTCGGGATTCGAACCCAATACGTCCAGTTTTCGAATCTATATCCGATCCAAATAATTAAATAATTAAATAAACAAATAAAAAAAATAAAAAAAATGAATAAATAAATAAATAATGTCAGCCAGTCAGTCAGTCGCAGTCCAGGGTAAATCAGGTTCGTAAACAATTAAATAATAACAAAATAAAATAAAAAAGCTACTAGGGCGGGAAAGCCAGATCAAATAAGTGAGATTTAATTAATTTAATTTCCGTATCTTCTGAGAATTCCATCTGTACAAATAGGTCAGCGAGATATGCAGGTTGATTGTCTACAGTGTACGTAATTATTTTTGTGTAGGAACACGGCGATCAAACGTGGGGCTTTGGTACCATTCTATCACATGATCAGGGCAGTTCTGAAGACGTTGTGATCTAGCGATGACCTTTTCTGGAATGATGTCGCGGATATGATAGAAGCTTGACCTGCACGTTTGGAATATGTGTTTTCGGAAATTCCGGCCACTCTCAAATACTACACCAATGTGGTTGGCTGATGCTGACGAATTTGTGTCTTGACCTATAATTAGGCGTGGGAAAAATTATTTTTGTCGTTGGCGTATGAACCATGGCGTATGAAATGAGAAGATGTATGCTGATTGTAATGAATTACATAGATGATTATTTGTATATTAGCTTTCAGACGATTGGCTGCTACCTTTTTCTAAGATTTTGGAAATGAAATACAAGTTTGATTCAGACCTGTAATTTTTCAGTTCATGCTTCTTTTAAATTTTGAGGAAATGTAATGGTTTCCTTTGAAATGTTCATTATGTCAGTGATGGGAGGTATTAGTATGTCAGGACACTTTTTCAGCACGTTTGTAGAAATGCGGTCCAGATCACATAATTTTGACGATGAAACCAAAATAAGATTTATAATTTCCTCTTCTGTCGTGCTTTGAAAAAACTTTCGTTTTGGATTTGATTACAGGTTTTGGCACTGATGGAATATTGGATACTTTATATGGGAATTCGGAAAGTGCTGGAATATGAGATATTAGTCGATAGTTAGATACAGAGGTAGGATCACCTTTTTTAAAAAGGGAAACACTTTCGCAAGTCTTAAATTATTAGGACAAATGCCTGTGGTTAGTGACTGATTAATAGTTGTATTGACCGCTTTTAGTAGTTCTGGCTTAACATATTTTATTTTAAAAGTTGATAAATCATCTACACCTGTACTGTCTTTGGCAGGAATATTATCAACAAATTTAGAAATTGTGTCCTCGGTAGCTAGTTGGAGTGAAAATAAGTTAGAAGCTGGGCTCTTCAAATATTTTTGATGTGAATCTGGCCCAACATTATCAAGCTTTGACGCCAAAGTGCGCCCGATGTTGACAAAATACTCATTAAAGTAATTCACCATGTTTTCAATCTTAAAGCACATCAACATGAGGTATTACGCTTGTTCCTAATTTCAATTTTATTTTGACATTGAGATTAATTTGGTGACTTTGTAGATGACCTTAAATCATTATAATAAATACCACACATCGATTTTCCTTTTAAAAGTACGTGAAAAAGAAATACTACACCTGTTCACATTTTTATTTGTTGAATAATAGCATATACAAAAATGCGTGCACAACTTTGATTTATGCAAATGAGGTATTATTCTACCAATGGCATTTAACGAGATTTTAAAATGTCTGTTGATTCTGAACCATTTGGTTAAAAAATAACTTTTGAAATAATATGTGGTGGGTCTGCTCGTCTTATGTCGTAAAATGAATTGATCATATTTATCCTTTGTACTTTATTTATTCCAAATCACAGATTCAACAATTTCACAGTCACAATAAAACTGATGTGTAATTTTTCGCGAGGAGCAAATGTAGATGCATACCGTAGTAGATGGAAATATGTCGGTGCTGTGTATCCCAGCAAACAGGGGAAATCGACCCTATGTTGACTTATTTTTGGACCATCTTTCTGCGACGCTGGTCCAACTTCAAGCCAACATTGATCGATGCTTCCTGTTTCCTGGAATATCGTTGAAATTCACCAAGGCCTTGTAATAACAAATTACCACACGCGCCGTATACATAGCAAACACGATACATTCCCTAAGTGCTCGCTTAATGCTGGTCCAGTGTCTGAGACGCTGGCCCACCATTAATCCAGCACTGATGGAATATTTCTTGTTTGATATGCATACCTGGATGTTTTGAAAGCCGACACGACAATACAATACGAAAGCAAGATGGTGCTACCGCTGATTTTCACTGTGACCTTCTACTGTCGCCCACGGACCAGTACGGCTTCTGTGATGCCTTATTCAAGACAAACATCACACAGGATTAAAGTGCGTCTGTAACCTGGTAACTTGATACACGCTACCAGACAATGCAGATCGAGTCCTTAGATTTTGAGGCGTTTTATTTTCAATATCTAAGGTGGCGATTCCAATTAACTGTTACCATTCGTATTCACCTACTCATTCGTTCATGCTCTTTAACCTTTTCACTACCATACATGACGGAAATTTCCGTCGTCATTCGTCAATAAACGTAACCATAAAATGACACAAATTTTCGTCAAATATATACTACATTTATGTATTTTTCGTCATTTGAAGCTGGAAATTGCGTTAGCAATTCCAGCTCCAAATGACGAAAAATAGAACTCCTACACTAGTATATCTGGATCCTGGCATGCACCCAGACCTGGAAGTCAAAGGGTTAAACAACTTACTGTTAAATATCACTTGTCGTGTACCGCTGTCCCTTTTTTCATAGGAGTTTGTAACTGTTTTCAAATATTGCTGATTGATGTCACATTTTTTCTTTAACATGTTTGAAAGGTGGTACTTAATGTGCTAATAAAAAAATGAAAACCCGAATATATGCGGCACCGGCGGTTAAAGGCGTCGGCATGATCTACAATGCATTTGGTCAGATGGCCCGTTATTTAGAAAGCATGTTAGTTATAAGGTCCGTTAGTCAAAACACAATCTATGTTATTGAAAAAACACACCTTTTTTATTTAGGGACAGCGCCGTGCGTAGGCCCCTATGACCAATTATGTGTTTTTATTAGTTTATTTGTACCAAAACCTATAAAGTGTCATTAACACTTTAATTTATGTGTTACTCATTGATATTTTTTCATTCATGGTATTGTTGATAAAAAACGCACTTTTATAATCCAAAATTATTGATTTATTTGACATGCAATTATGTTAATCGATATATTTATGTAAAAAAACAGTTTGATAACCGTAAAAGCGTTCCCCATATTGAGGAGTCTATTAAAAAAAGGTTTCATTATTTTTTTGGGTCAGTAAATTTGGCGTGACTATTTTGAAAGTCAGCTGTAGACTCAATATAGAAGTTTCACTACGTGTGGCATGTGCCCAAACTTTCCGTCGTTATATTTGGATTGCAGATGTGTCCAAGAGCATTTTAATAATGCGAGGTCAGAAAGAATTAGTAAATTGTAAAGTTTAATTTTTCATATCGTCTCATCACACATAATACCGCTCCCAGAGACTTACATGTATTATGGCTCATACGCTCGTGCCTCGCAGCATTCTTTAAATGAAAATATCTATATAAACCCGTATATTATCTAATCATCATGACATACTCTATCAATATAAAAAATAAAAAAGGATGCTTAAACATCGAAATTTTTCTCTATTTTCACATGCAAATTTAAGGTTCTAGAACCTTCCCTGAGCGTTGCCAAAACCCGGGAACTTCCGAATGCAGCATATGCCTTGTTATTACCAGCTTAGGGACTACTTTTTATACCTATATTTCCCGATTTCAATGTTTTTGAAGGAAGAAATGGTCACCCAATCTAGATAAATTGGTATCAAAATGATCTAAATGTAATTTTTAACCCCAAGCCTGCTATAAATCAGCACATTTTATAAAAAAGATCGTAACTCTCTCAATATTAAACGTTTTAATGATATGCGAGTATGAATTTGTGTGGTGTGACTATATTTTAAATAATTAATAATCGCTTGGCTTAGTTGTAAAATCAATCTCGGCATGAACGTTGGGGACCAAATTGACTTATGAGTACCAATTTCGAAATCACGCATATCATATTAAATTATATTTAGATTTTATTTTATTGAAAAAATCCCCCCTTTCTTTACCGCTCGCTTCTGACTTTATAACTGTGCCCTTTGAGGTTTCGGTCGCTCTGCCCATTTTCTAAACTGTTCCGCCTCTGAAGATAGTTCAATATTGAATCTAGAATATATAGGCACAATTTTTTATAAAATTTTGCTCCTTTTGTGTACTATATTTGAAATAATTGAATGGTCTTATAACCACCAAAGGTAATGTTTAGGCGAAATACATTGCAACACTAATAATGTTGAAATAAAGCCGCTTGTCTAATAAATTACTACAATCCTCATGGGCCTTCTGACAAAAAACGGGCCTTCCGACAAACTGACCTTCTCTGACTAGCGGGCCTTCTGACTTAAGGGTGGCACCCTTTCATTCCAGTGTTTGCAAGGGGTCTGTAGAGGTATAACACAATATAATTATTGGTCTTATATATTGTTCTTATATAGCGCAGTTCCAGGCCGTGAGTCTGCCCAGCTTGCTTTACAGAATAACATTTTTAAAATAAAGTGAGGCATGTTTAAACGGAAGTAAGTTACAACAAGAGTTCACTGCAATCTGTTTGGTTTAGCTCTCAGTCGTCGTCTTGGTATGTAATATCGTATTATTCACATCTACATTGAATTTTATCTTTTTGTATATTACATGAAAAGTTAAAAGTGTTATACCCTAAATGGCATCTCAACTGCATGACATGAGCTAATGATGTAATATACCATATAATACGTCATCAAGTGAAATCAACTAAAAGAACATGTAATGTGATTTCAAGGTATGAATTATTTTCACAATGTATAAACAGTGTACAAATTCTATATATTTGTTTTAATCGACTAATACTATGTTTGTATATTTTTACTGATGTATTATACGTCTGCTTTAAACTTGACAAATGTTGATAAATGTGATGTGAGTTTGGAGGCAGTACGTTGGTTCCAGGGATATATTGTCGGCTTTACGAAGATTCTAAACTTCAAGAATAATCCAGGTCGAAACACGAAAGCCAAAAATGAAAAACCGGCACCGGCAGTTAAATTGTCTATCACGTTATAATGCCTGGATGACAAGAACGCGGCCAAGTGTACCTCAAGGACGAATTAAAAAAGGCTTGACAAGGATTACCACTCAGTAATGAGACGACACACAGACAACAAGCAGGTGAAAAGGAATATCACTTATTCACACGTAGTGGATACGGATCTACATGCCGCATCCTTACCTCTCGGAGCGTGTAACACACGACGTGGCCGTGATTTTGTAACACTCATAAAATTGACCCTTGATGCAAATTTCACATTCCCATCGTCATCATCTTCATCTATCAAGTTGTCTGCTACCGGCAGACTCCTTGATATCACGCATATGTGCTATGAGTATACGACCCCCGTCCTCCCTGGCCAACACAGACAAGTGTGACCCTCCACACTGCAGACAATAAGCCAGTGACGTCATAATAATTATTCATGTTGCTCGCACCCCTCTTTTTCGTAATGCTTTCACGTACACCTGTTGTCAAGGTCAGACCAGTGGTCTGACTGTCAGACCGGATGCGGCAAGATGAATCGTCAGGTACTCCACACCAATATACATGATATATATAAGTGTTTAGACATGGTGGGATATATATTTTAATGTATAATTTGGTGTTGTTTACAGCATGTATACGGCCTACAAGCGATGTGATATTCTATGTTAAAATGGAAAACAATGTTTTAATCATAAATAGGATAATATGCTGATTTAAACACAAAGTATCTAAATATTATAAGATTTTAACGTCACATTTAACAAAATGGCTCTCATTAAAACCACTGCTTATTACTTTGTTAAAACGATGTGATTAAAAATAGAAGAAAAAGGTTCAATATAAAAAAATATTTCTACTAAATAGCGTACTTATAGCCAAAAGTGCACCCTTTATATAATTTGTTGAATGTTTGAAGGCTCCTAACAAGGTATTATATTCCAAGGCATTATTGTACTTGATCTAGAACTACGGGAGGGTAGCCGTATCTAATAACACACAAAAGTCTTAAGCGCAACTGGTTGGGGGGGGGGGGGGGGGATATGTTCACTATTTTTTACAGGCCGAGCAAATTTGGTACACGTCTTTGTTATTATCCATAGACAATTTTCAGATAGGTAACCACACAAAATACATTACGAAACACACTAATTTGCAGATATCCAAAATGGCTACCACAGATAATACTCGTATGTGATAATATTGTCCATCTCTCTACATACATGACAGATTTGTATCAATTTTGTCACTTTGTATAGAACTTGATATGGTAAACTACATAAAAATAATAATATGAAAGGGTCAATTAATGGGTCAATGTGAAGGTCACACATAAAATTACATTTTTTAGGGTTTTTTGTTAATTTTTTCTACAATGCAAACCTTACATAATTATATGGTCACTGTCTATAGGTGGTTGTGCAATTGGAACAAAACATATTTTGATATCATCTAATTTGCATAAATTCAAAAAGGCTGACACTGAGAGTGAACCTGAAGTGATTAAATTGTCCACCTCTGCCTCTAATTGGCATATCAAAAAGACTAGTCTATCATGCAGTTTTAGACATGGCTGTTACAATGTCAGCTGCACCAGTACTTATTTTAGGTTTAATTGTTATAATTATTCAAAAACATATGTAGTCTAAGCCTAGTAAAAATTCAACAATATAAAAACATTTATAAAATTAGTTTTTGCAATTGGAAAATAGATTGCGATATTATCTGATTTACATAAATTCAAAATGACCCCCAAAGTCGTAAAACTGTTAATTGGCATATTAAAAAGGCTAGTTTTAGACATGATTGTCAAAATGTCAAACCTTGTGCACCAACAGGAACTGTTATTGAATTAAAAGTTTTCACCAAAATATATATTATCAAAACGTTTGATGGGATAATTTAATTTAATAATTTTATTATAAACACAGCTTAACGGTTATCTAAAACTCACAAATATTCATCTTCTACAATATTTTCGTAGCATGCAATTCCCAAATACTACAACCCAGATATCCAGTTATATCCCACGCCTCACAAATTTATTTTAATAACCACTAACAAATGTATTGTATGTAATATCACGTGTGGTCAGGAATTACCTTAGACATTGCATTGTGGGTAAAATCCAAGATGGCCGCCATTTGACCAAGGTCTCTCTTCATGTACATCTTTTTAGGCATATAGTTTGACAGTTAATTTGAATATATTTGTATGTATATTATGTAGGATACATATACCTCTAGCATCTGCTAGGTGAATTTTTTTTACTATAAGGTTTTCTGGTATGTCCGACCTACTGGTGTGGTCAGAAATTACCTTACCTTGGAAATTACCTTAGACATTGCATTGTGGACAAAAATTTTCAGGTTTAAACGAATAGAGCCAGGTTAATTAATTTTGTGTCTGACATAGGCTTTCCTTATACGTCCGACCTGGTGGCATTATTAAAGAAATAATGTCAACACTGTTTAGATGCCGAAAAACAAGATGGCGGTCAATAGGTAAACAAAATGACCACCAGAGCGCCATGACAGGTCAATAAAATGTGTATCACTTTTGTCTGAGTTGAAATACATCGATGATTGTGGTGTCTACCACGGGTACCATGGGGGGGTTTCAGGTGTGTCCAACATTGTTGCGTTGTCATACAACATATTAGACGTGGTCAGAAAATATTTTAGACATTGTATAAGGGGTAAACATCGAAGATGGCCGCCATTTGTCAAGGTCAAACAATAAATTGTTATCATGGTTTTGGTGTCTACCCAGTGGTGTGGCCAGAAAATAACCACTTTGGCCGCCATTCGTCCAAGGACAAAAAAAATGATATAGTTTTCGACAACATAGAAGCACATTCATGATTTGGGTATCCACCACGTGGTTTCCAGGTATAACCTGCCTAGTGGTCTAGTGGTGTGGTACATTAGATAATAGTTGATAAAACACAAAATAGTCGCCAAAATATCAGCAAAAGAGCCGTTATCATACAAGAATGTGTTTAACTTTTGCCAGAATTGAGATGAAAAAGGTAGTGACCACAAGGCAAAACAAATAGCTGCCATTTAGTCATGCATACTTGTACTTCCATGTCAACATCATGTACACAATGACTGAACTATATGGAACCCCAAGTCTTCATCAGCTGGGAGGGTGCTGACCCCATTATTGCTGTAGCAATACAATAATATGGTCGAAATGTTTCTATTTTTGAAATGTTTATTCAATGACATAACCATCCCCATCAGAATTGAGAGAACAGATGGTTCCGGGTATCGATACATTTCTAACATGATCCTACACCTAGTAGGCCTATACAGTATATATCGTGTAACAATGTGTAGGTGCAGAAGTTACCCGCAAGTTACAGACATCTACGTCAACCACATTCACAAATACAGAATACAATGCAAAACATCATCATGTCTTTTACGAGTTTGAATAAAAAGTTTGATCGTTGCATGCCGCTCATCATAGAGACTACGAGCCGTTAAACTGATGTTGGCTAAACTGATATTGTTTTAATGCTAGCCCACCGTCCTCGACAATGACCCAACCTAAAAAGAACATTAGATGAACGTGTTTTCTTGGGATTAATGGTATACCCCTGGTGATGTTTTACTTGCCTGCTGATAATGAAGTTATTTGGATCAGGTTGTCACCTAACAGGCAGCCTGTGTCCAGTTCGTGTCCAGAAGATTACCAGATGTACTCTTCAATTTTTTCCTGTTGTGTTCTAGATTTATATGGCAAAACCATTTGGAATTATTCAAACATCGTATGTTTTTTTTTCCATTTCTAGAAGCCTGGTATATTTGACCACATCTAGCGAGGAGGCTAGAGCAGCCTCGTGGGGAAGCTGTGTGAAACGTTAAGGTTCAACACAACTCTCTTCGCCCATTATTCGAATCCGGATCCAAGAGATTAGTGCTCGAGAACGTTAAACCACTCAATGCTCCTATAATGCTGGCCCATTCCGAAGCATCGCCGCAGCGGGGAGACAGTCTCAAACTACGAAGCCTGGAAATAAGACGTTAATAAAGTTACCTCCCAAACACCAAGACGGCGTCTGTCAAATCTCCAAGCTGTCACAGAGAAAGAGGGAGAGGTGAAGATGTAGCGTGGTCTCCTCCCATCAGCGGTGTTCTGACTCGACAGCTTCTCCACACGACCTGATGGCCAAACAAAGACGTCGCCACCACCGCGCCCCCAGCGGAGATTGCTCGCACGGTGAAGTGTGCAGAGCTTTTATGTAGAGGCCAAAAGGCAGTAGCTGCTCACTTAAAAAGTAAGCAGTTACTGCCTTTCGGCTCTGCATGGCAGACTAAGCCCTGTCACTCGCAGGGAGTGAAGAATAAGATACGCGAGCAATATTGGATCAAATAACCGTGTCCCACATTTTATAAATCAGGCCCGTTTGTATTTTGCCAGAATGATTACATCCCAGCACACTAGCACAATACTGGCTTCATGCTGGGCCAGCGTCGCAGACGATGGGCCAACATTGAGATAGCAGAGTCTCGTGTTTGCTGGAATTCACCTGTCATTCACCTGTCATGCAATTGGGCTTCATTTACTTAATCAAGCTCATGGTTATATTAGTATGGCAGGAGAAAATGGTCCACGAGCATAGGGTTAACTTTTGTAACTTACATTTTTAAAGCCCTTATGGTGTCTAGAAAACGTATTTCGATGTTACCAGCTCGAAATTTAGCCCCTTGGGTGGTTTTTGACCGCTTATACGGGGGTACCCCAGAACCTGTCTAAAATTAGGGGGTAGCGTTAAGTAAACGTCCGACGTTGATGTTCTGATTAACCGATCTTCACTTGCGCTATACCATAATGACAGATAATTAAATTCTCGTTCTAATGATATATCACACATTGCAGTAGACTAAGTAGTCGTCTCTCCACATACGCTCAAGCATGATTTTGTATTATAAAATAATTAAAATGCACAACAAAACAAACGATTCAACGTGTTGAAAGGAAACGACTTAATATAATGTAATTCTTGGACATATCCATATCTGGCCTTTATTTTTTGAACCCACATACATGTGTATGCCTGAAAATGAGTGTTATTCATGTTTATAAATGTCATATATTCTTTTAAATGAAAGAATATTAAAGCCTTTCATGAAATATGTGTATTTAGCATGGGCTGAAATCTGAAACATGATTTTTTTCTCAGAATTTTCGTGTATAATTTTTTATCCACTTGTTTTTGCATAATTTGGGTGTGCTGATTTCGAATCTGCCGGATAACATTCAATATTTGGTGACCTTAACCTACAAATTAGCAAAACATAAAATAGCTGCCAAAATATAAGGAAACACTTGTATTTTCTGGGGTTAAAAGCACATGAAAGCACAATTTATGGTTTCCGCACGATTTGTATTATATAATTTTTATATTAGACCTTTAAATACAAGATGTCCGTCGTTCTTTTATATATTTACTGTTACTATAAGTATATCGCTAACATATTGACGATAATATGATTTAAGTGTAGTAGCTTAGTGGACCAAAAATAAACGTTACTGACGAGTAAATTTAAATTGAAAAATCCAAAATGGCCGCCACGTTCATCTTCATATGAGTAAAAAACAAAATGGCTATCAAAATATAAATTAACATATTTTTTGTATTTGTGGCTCGAGATTGCTGAACTTATAGTTTTTGTATAACTTGGTGACTGGAATACACATTTGTAATTTGTAATTGTGCGTTAATGTACAACAAAAATATAGGATAAAATTGTTTTAGCGGCCATTTTTTGTTTTGCTTATTTGAAGGCGAAGGACACCAAGAGTAGAATTTTATCCGACAGATTCGAATTCAGCACACCCACATTTCGAGCTGTTAACATCAAAATAAGTTTTCTAAACACCTTAATGGTCCTAAAAATGTAGGTTACAAAAGTTAATCCACCCTATTCTCGTGGACCATTTTCTCTTGCCATACTATATAAAGTGCATTGCTTTAAATCTGTCAGAGCTTGAAACGTAGCCAGAATTTACACGTATCAAAACCTGCAATTATATAGCCAACAAAACTATATCTTATATTGTACTTTGGATAGAAAAGACGAGAATTTTACAATTATGTGACCACATAATTGCTTCTACATTATCCCCGCGGTATATTCTGCTGATGTATAAATGCACAGAACACGCGTACGGTTTAGTGGGCGGGGGCCCTAGCGCAGTGGTTAAACCTGCCTGCCTGGAAAGTTGGAGATCGCGGGTTCGTCCGGCATTCAGGTTTCAAAGGAACACAAGTTTTGTCCCCGCTCACTCGTAATGATTCAGTATTGTGGGGAGTCTCCGTGATTGAGAGGTCTGGAGGGCAGTGTCATCTCATTCATCTCACCATCCTCAGCAGGTTCTCCTGGTCTAGTTGAAGAAGAAAACTCATTCACCTTAATTTTGCAGTCTATCATCGTGATAATATTATGACTACAATGATAACCTTGGGAATGCACAATATCTCTGTGCGTATCATAGCACCAGCATGGTGCTCATGGTAAATTTGCAATTTATATTTGAATTATGTCACTAGACAATCGATCCGCTCATAATAAGCGAAGGTTATATTTTAACCTCGTCCTAATTAAGACTTACGCAGCCTGGTAGAATCGATATTTTTCCAGATATTTTTCAATGTTTAATGCAACACTGCTTCCACAATAAATATATCTGTTTAACACCATTCATTGCGTCTGTTAACTGTAATGTAACGGCTTTGGGGACGCGACAAAAACAATGTCTTCTGATGTAACTCAAACTTGTTCCATCACATTTAAAGTTCCGGGGGTTTTGATTCGAAAATATAAATTAGTTTAAAAATGTGCATTTACATTACTTGATTTTGTTTCACATCCTAATCCTATTTCCCAAGTTATTAATCTTATTTAAATTCTCACCCACTTTAAGTTGTGTTTCGCTGCCGCGACCCACACCTTCAAGTGGGCGAAAGTTACTTATATGTGTTTAATTTGAGACTAAACATTTGCAAATGTTGATGTTTAAACACATTTAAACACCCATTTCATTCCCAATATAGCGGTCAAGGGGTTAAGGTATGCAGCCGGTAAAGCAGAAGCAACAAGTTCAAAACATGGCCCATATTGGTCGTGTAGAAAAGAACATTTTACGTGAATATTGTAGCCAGACAAGGAATGCGCCGCGACAGGTTTCTGGATTTGACAACACAATGTCAGATATGACATATAATTTCAGAGAGATCAGAAATTGTGATAATTAGATACAATTCAAAAATATGTTTCCTGTAAAAAAATATATCTATTCTGGCCATTTACGGTGACACGAGCCATTTTGACTTTGACTAAAACATACCTTTCAGATCTTAAAGGTGAACTATCACCCGTTATGTAGTTTGAATAAATTTGTGACAAATAAATCATAGTTGTCACAAGATGGGGCACACGTGTTTCCATATATTGGGTGATTGGCTATCATGTGCCCCTCTGAGAGGGTCACATGATAGCCAACCACCCCCATATATGGGGTGATTGGCTATCATGTGACCCTCTGAGATTGTCAGATATAACCCATATCACCCCATATAAGGACAAAATTATTCATACCATATAAGGGGTGATAGATCACCTTTAATATACTCTCACAACACTGCTAATCTACCACCATCTGAATATGACTATACAACGGATTATACACTACGCTAATCAGCTAATGCCTACATGTAATGTAACATTATGGTCTATAATTTATTATTATTAATATTTAGCAAGCTATGAAATTAATCTACTACTATGTTAATTACAATGACATAAAAAATATTATTAATCGTATTGTAGACCTCCTAATATCATTGAATATATGTAGCCTATCTACCATATGTATCATAAGCTTGAATTACAATATATGAATTATTCAAGAATTTGATGAGCGTTTATGACAAAACAATACTGTAGATATGGTGATATTCGTGAGGTTTAAATTTTCGCGAATTACGAATTCAAGAATCTCGCAAAAATTATTGCTATAACAGCGCTACTAAGGAAAAATGAAAATTCGCGAATTCGAAACTTCGTGAAAAGTCTCCAAATCAGAAATTCGTTAAAATTAACACAATGCGGAAATTACCAGATCTACAGTATGTCTTCTGTTGGTCCTCCCAAAACTGGTGTTCATCTTGAATAAATAAATGAATGGTTTGTTTTAGGCCACATTTGTGCACATATAGGCTAAACTGGGCCGAGAGAACCTCCTGACAATATTACATGTTTACGAGTGAGCAGGGGAGTAACATTTTGTTTCTGTGAAACTTGAACGCCAGAGCAGGGTTCTAACCCGCGATCTCCAACTTTCCAAGCAGGCAGCTTTATCCACTGCACCAGGGCCCCCGCCTGGTATGAAGTCGTACAATGATTTAATTTCATAAACTGACATGCAGAAATAATAGTACAAACAAAATCCTAATGCTTCATCTAAAGAAAGACCACCCCAAACTGTGGCAGTTGGCAATGCCTGTGGACCTGTCCTTCTTCTAAGTTTTCCTATTAAATTAAACTGATTGGATCGATTACTAATTATTTAAATACATAATATAAACAGGGATAAGGTTCGATGTATTAGATCTGATAAGGTCTTCTTAGGCGACAGAATTTTGGGTGCTCTTTTCTGTCCAATACGTGATCATTTCTAAAACACAGTCAGCACGGGACAGCTAGGCCAAAGTCTATGTATACATTGTTCAATATTTCACAATCGTCGGGCTAACGTATAATGTTTGTTGTCTGATAAGTTATTAGCACAATGCTATTAGCAAAGATGTTATTTTTTTAAATATGTGCCCTGTGAGTAAACGTTCCATAATACAATGCATTTTTAGAAGATGTAATATTGTAAATGGTATATAATACATGTATACAAATTAAAATAACCGTAATCTAATCATAGCTACACTTCGCACATAAAACGTAATACATACAGTGCTAAAATATTTCAATTTACTTATTTGGATCAAACTATTTCAATCACGACAACAGAATAGTACCGCATATGCAATATTAGACTGGAAGAAAAACAATTTCAAACTTAGGGAGAAAATTGGTTGATTAAAGATCTTTGAAATCCGGCGTAAGGACCCACCTCGTCTGAAAACAAAGGCGTCTAAAAAAGCACAAAATTTAAAAATAAAACAAGAAGAACATAGAATTATTTGGAGGGGAGCAGCCATCCATACCATGAGGTAATACCCTAAGTCAGATCATGAAAAGTGTGATCGTGTAGAGTAATGTCGATCTGCTCAGAACAGTATCAGAGAATGTCTCCGGCCTGAATTCGAGCCAGGCAGACAAGGCTCCATAATGCAGCATACGCAGATTAACGTTCATAGGTCGATCGCTTAAGGCGCTTAAGGACCATTGTGTGCAAGTGAAGATGTATAAATAGCTTTGTTAACTTTTGACAAAAAAGTGTATTGTCTGAAGTGGATCAGGTGGAACGACACGCAATCTCACTGGTCATGGTGAACTGTTTGCTGATCACTGCATGGTAGCGCAGTGATCAACAATTTCATGAAAAATGTCGGGGTAGTCCTATCCAAATGATAAATTCACGTATACAGACTGGCGTTTAAATCCCCATGTCAAGGCCTTATTCCAATAAATAAAATGTATTGATAAAACAAAGACGAATTAATTCATTGTGCAATCGATCGTCCGCGCACCGGATTTTTGGGGCACAACTTTACGAATGGCAATGATTACAGATCTAGACTCCAGATTGTACGACCTCGCTTTCAAACGAACACAGAGTCTGTTATTACGGACTGGATTCACAAAGTCTTATTTATTGTTTTCTGTGGTACCCAAAGAGAATATATTGTTCCCAAAAAATAAAATGACAAGAAGCATGTTTTCAACACATTTAAACGAACCGCGCCTAATGATAAAACCAGTGCAGCCTTAGCTTTCAAAAAAAGTAACTTTGGTACAATTTTTTCCCACAAAAGTAGTTTTTCAACCATTATCTCGGCCACCCAAATAGACACATCCCACTTGTACTATTGCATGGTTGTATATAATTTGTGAACGTAATACAGCACGAAACAATGTCGAAATTAATGTACTTCAAACGTTACATATCTGTCAATGTAATATACATGTTATGATATAACTAGATACCAGCGTGACAATCATTGATGTGTAAACTTGATAATTGTCTATACATAGAGGTCTCTTCTACCTCTGTAGTCTATATAAGTAGTCCCGCATGCATATTTCCAAAATTTCCCAACGGATTTGACTAAGATGGTCATTGGCCTTTGTAAACCTAGTGTAGGCCTTAGACATGTTGTGCATGTGGCATAAAGACGCTGGGGGGGGGGGGAGGGGGGCAATTTCAACCGTCAAAATAAAAAGATACGCTCGATGACGACAAAACGGGTTGATCATTATTCACCCTATATAAGAATAGCGAATCATTCTCATTACGGAACACAGTTTTTCATCATATTTACTCGATCGGGCGTTTTTGTCAATATCTAGCACTAAGCAGTTGGTCCACGCCATGGTAACCTCGCGGTTAGACATCTGTAGTCAGTGCCTCACTATCTCATCAAACGGTTAAAGCGCATGCAAAATGCATGCGAAAGAACAATAATAGGGAGTTCCAAGAAAGGTGATACTACTCAAGGAACTGTACTGCATGGTTGCCAGTGCAGAGTCGCATAGACTATAAACTCATCATGCTTGTATCCAACATCTTCATCAAGTTGTCTGCTACGTGGTCTGATTGTCAGAACTGATACGGCAAGATGATATTCAAGTGCCTCAATGGATTAACACATAAATACTAGCTGATCTGCTGACCATAATACACACAGTGGTTCCACGTGCACCAAACGGTCTCAAAAGAAAAGTTGCTCATAAATGGATCGTAAAGTAAACGTCGTGTGTACCAACCTCTTCCCTAATATAGGACAGGTGCCCCAAATAGTCGCAAATACACACGTGTCGCATATGAGTCTCAAATGAGCCATACATTTGCGACTCCTGATGAGGTGGTTTAAATGTGTTTGAAATAAAACAAACGTAGCAACTTGGAATTTAATTTCTATGTACAGTAATTGCGTTTTAAAGTGCAAAATATTATCTCGCCATGACAGAGTGTCCTAGGTTGAGAGCCTATTATCATGATGACATTAATCGCCCCCACCCCAAATAACCAAATTCCTTATCCCGAATTATTGAACAAATAGGTAATACAGTACTAAGACATTTGCGAGATTTTGGTCGGAATCTGGATTTATTTAGGAACCTTCGGAGGCCATTTTGAATTCCGCCGACCTCTTAAGACCAATAGCCATTTTAATCGAATCTAGTGAGAAATTTAGAGGACAAGCCACAAACTGAACGATCAAATTATATAAAATTATATATATTCACATTATTTTTTTACCGGTACGTTATTTTTTATTATAAGTCTATCTCATAACCATGCACAAAAACATAATGGCAATATTCGACATTTGTCAAGAATATTAAAAAATGTTAGTGAGAACGAGTAAAATAAAAGTAGTTATCTATTGAGAAGATGTATTGTGGTACCAGATGATTCCCAGATGACGGCTTGTGATTAAAATGACGCCTTTGGATTAAGAGGTCGTCATACCACGACTCCCTTAATTCAAAGGCGTCAAAGGGCGGTTAATCACCTGAACAATACGTAGGCGTGATCGTTTGAAAGCGAGGTCGTACAATCTAGAACAATCAGCTGGCTAACTCAGATGTAGGTCGCGCTAGCGGTTAAACGTGAGTGAGTGAGTGAGTGAGTGAGTGATTGAGTGAGTGAGTGAGTGAGTGAGTGAGTGAGTGAGTGAGTGAGTGAGTGAGTGAGTGAGTGAGTGAGTGAGTGAGTGAGTGAGTGAGTGAGTGAGTGAGTGAGTGAGTGAGTTTAAAAAGTTAACCGACCTGACAGTCATTAGGATTTGTTATTAACCCTACAACCGCTAACCACGACTATAATCGTTTTTATTTTGTTTATTAACAGGTTAAATCACAGTTATTGGGAACAAAATGTGCGTTTAAAACACTTAAATTTGCAAATGTCTGGTCTCAAACTAAACACATGCTAGTAATTTTCATCCACTAGAAGTTGTGGGTGGCGATAACGAGAAACAACATCAAATAGGTGAAAATTGTATTTGTATAGCGCTCTACGCAGGGAAAGGTTTGCTTAAACATTTTGTGATTAACACTTTTCACCTGCATGCTGTAACTTGCTAGACATCATTATATCTTTCATGTATACATATTTTGCTAATCAATTACAAATTTGATTAGCAAATGGATAATTGCATAGCATTTTGCCATGTAATACTGAACAAATTTCGGTCTGTTACGGGTTTAAAGGCTAACCACGTGTACAGCCGTTTTTTTTTTTTTTTGGGGGGGGGGGGGGCTCTATTCCTTAAACAAAGCAAAAAATCGACTGAAGAATGAGCATCGAAATTGATTTGGCATTTTTTTTTATTGCAATTGTGTATATTTGAGTGACTTATGTGGGTCGCGACTGAGAGACACACCTTCATTTCTACAATGAATTTCATTTGTATAATGTAGTGCGTTAAGGGTTTATACCGGGCTAATACTGCACTACAGTATTTTTGTACACTACTGTATCACTTCAGTATCCTGAGAAGTTATCAAAGAATATGGTTCTAGACCTACAATTAATTAGATGCCGTTTTATACTCTTTGGAATCGACAATTAATCTTACGATACGCAAACGGTGTTCATTTGAGTGCGGTATTGGAAAATACAGCACATGTCAACGGAATAAGGTGTGACTAGATTCGTTTGTATTTTCTCACACGACTGGCCAAATATTTCAACGGCGAAAATAAGTGTACAAGTGACCGACATGACCACTGATGACAAACATCAATAAAGTGGTGAATCGCCGACGCTCAGTCAACAGCATTCACTTGCTATACAGCTTGTACGTATACATGTAGTACAGAGGAGTGCGGTATTGGCTGATCCCGCTATACGTCTCATAGTGGAAACACCACCAGTGAGTGGGAGAAGTCAAATTAAAAAATGAAATCTTCTTGAGCGCATGGTACGTATGCGTTACTAGCAGTAAAATTGTTAAAACAGTTAAAGCATGTGTAGATTTGGTCCACATAAAAATTCAACGTAGCAATTAGGCCTCATTGGTATACGCTGGCATAATTATGCTGAAATATGCTGGCATTTAAGTTACTCATAGGTTTAATTAGGCTGAAAAAATGGCCCAACGTCTTCGACGCTCGCCCAACATTGTACCAACATTGGCTGAACGTCTCCTATATGCTGGACTTAACATGTTTGAGTTAATTTCGCCTGTCTCATATTTTTTACTCAGGCAGTCGACACCAAGGCCGCTGATAGCAGACTATTCAACGAGCTTCTCGATAGCTGAAAAGACCACATGTTTGATTTATCGCGCCTTTTCATGCCAGAGTATGCCCGCTCCATCAGATATTGCCATGAGTTTTTTTTATTCCACAACTTCATTTGATGGATAACATGGATAATATCGGCAACCTATTTCCCGGTTTTACGCCATTTCCTGAGATGTCATCATGATAGTGATGGAGAATGATTGCTTCTGTGAAACGGTCGATAGCGCGAAACCAGTTGACGGCGTAGACGGTTGACCAACATTAAACCAGCATTAGTTTAACATGCCGGGTAATGTATCGTGACTGATATTTATCATAGCTGTGGAGTAAACATTTTGACGGCACCGTCGCCCAGAAATACCCAGATGTTGATGGTCTAGTGGTGGTTTATTGTTGAGCAAAAATAATGAGAACTCACATTATCATGATTTATTTGTCTTTTAACTGCTATATATATATAAATATATATATTTAAAATCCTAATATATTTAAAAGCCCATTATCATTACTTGAGAGAGCGCTACTAGTAAAATATTGCTACCTTATGCGGGCGTAAGATTTGGCTATCAGCCCTACTCTCAGCTAGGGCTGCTCGCTGCTTGACTATCTGTGTTACATACTGTTGCCTGCCTAATCGGCTGCAAGGCTCATGTACGCGAGCTGCTGGACTTTTTGCAGCGCTGTTGTAGACTACAGACTACACGTCGGTTTCTGGTTGCACTTGCTGACGATGATGTTTGACGATGTTCATTTTTTAATTCTCAGATTAAGATTTATTTATTTCCAAATTGATTTTCTGACACGAGGACGTGCGGCCTGTCCGTGTTTTCACCTTGTACAGTACTACAGGTGCACGCGTGTTCTATGCAGGCTGACACCTGCATGATAAGCAGTACCCAACAAAAAAGGTGAGCCGTGATAGCATATAGGGTGGCAGTTTTCTGCATAGACACATGGGCCTATGCTGTAATTGTAGACAAAGAATAAATATGTTTCAAAGAGTCATTGTCATTTTGGAAAAAAATGATAATAATAGTAATAAAATGATTTTTTTCGTTCGATAGGCTTCGGCTGCTGGCATCTGCATCGGGTCAATAAACAAGCCTATCTTTCTCAAAAATTTTGAGAAAATTATTTTATTGCTATAATATCACGTACAGTTGAGGCACGGGGACGGACTATCATGGACAAATATTTTTCGTCACAGAGGGAGCTAGAGTTATATTCCTTGCCAAAAGTGTATCGGCATGTTAGCCATGATCCCCTCTCCTTATATCATCAGATCATCAGATTGAGCGGGCGCTATGTTGTGCCTGTCCCACCGGACAACGTGTACGTGTTTGTCCCCGCTTTTGGTATCGAGGTTTCAAAGAAAGTTAAGAATGACTGAAGAATAATGAAAAAATATGCACATATAGATTCCGACAGGGAAAATATCATGTTAGAGTAAACTCTTTATAACAGTACAAGTATACTGTAGAAAGAAAAAAAAGGTTTTATAGTCCCTTATGATTGTTATTTCACAACTTGTTTCTGCAGTTTTAAACAGTTTCGGCTCTAGTATGGTGATAATAAATCTTTATTTAAGTAACAACTGAATGACGTCGGTGATTATCTCGTCATGTGACAGGCTGTGCCACGATTTTATTGGTCGAGAGTGGAATACTGAATTTTCTTATGTTGTCAATATACCTAGATTCGATCAGTTTATAACAAAAAACATGGATGTGTTTGTCTTCATCATCTAGACAAATATCAACATTCTACTGCATATAAAATCATTACTTTCCTAATTGAAACAAGCCGTAACTAAATGAAATGTACCCGAACGTCTGTGTAAATGACATATTTAGACTGTATGAGATATTCCCCCCTGATGTTGTAGGTTGTGAGGGAGTACGTGATCTTTGAGATAAAGTGGCGTTCACACTATGAAACAAACAATACTTCAATTTATAAAATATATCATATCTAATAATGTTCACCTCGACAAAAGTATAGATCGTTCGTTAGATTATATAAAACAAACATTAAAAATAGACAATTAATGTATACCGGTGCATGTTTGAGCATCATGGCCTTGCCCAAAACAGAACCTCATTAGATGCTGTCACTGGGGACTTACCCTCGTCAAAATCACTGTCAAGCAAGCAAGGAGTTGACCTCGCTTACCTGATAATAGACGTCATTCAAATGTCCTGAAAGATTAATTGGAAAGTGACCGAGCAGATGTTCACCGTCTGAGGCTACTAACAAATGGCCATCTATTCGATTCAGGTTTTATAGTACCCCAGAAATAACGAGACGTTGACCAAATGGCGGCCCAAATGATAACCAAATGCTGCCCATCGTCTTCGACGTCGGCCCAACATTAAAACAACATTGGGTCAACGTCTCTTGCTTACTGGACTGTGACATAACTGTTCACAAAACGCGATTGCTTGGCCTCGCAGCTAAGAAAACAACCTTCAAATTAGCCCTCAAGCTATATACTGGCAGTCACATTTTCACCAAACATTCACTCAATTCTTTTTCAATGTTTCAATATTGAAACGACATTGTGTCGGGGTCTCTGTTGGGATGTTGGTGCTGTAGGTGCCGAACCTAGCATGTGTGACATCAAGGCTATGTTGGTGTAATGTGGACCCTATGTCCGAAATGCAATGACAACACGTACTTCAAAGACATTACTTTAATCATCATGATTATGTGGGTTACAAACTGATGATTAACATGATATGTTACTTGACCTTTTAAGCCACGTGAGTTAGATACGCACTTTAAAATATATGTGATGGTGAATTGGATAACTACATGATTACATGATTAGCCTACATGCCCCCGCCAATGCCGGTTTATTGCTGGGCCACCATCTTCAGCTTTGAACCGACATTCGCACAACGTCAATGCCGTTTAACTTGATTATAAATGTAGTTATCATTTATTTGTCAAATAATATTAAAACATGGTAGGGGTCTACTCATCATGTTTCGTGGACGTGAACGGGCAAATCGCGTAGCATTAGATGATTTTCACATGACTATTATAGTGGATCATAAAAAGTCAGGGTGTTCTTTTTTCGGTGTGTTTTTTTCTACAGGAACCAACTTTACGGATTTAACAATATCGGGGTCGTAAATATCTCTACCCGATTTCGCTCGCATTGTCCATTTGACACCATCAATATATTGAGCTGTCTATATCACGTATTTAGAGTTCAGATTGAAATTACAAGATGATTGATGAAAATAAGTCAATAAAAAACGACTTCCAACACATTTTGATAAAGTGTTTGGCATGATGACCCTCGGCTGTAATTTCATTAATTGGAGATTCATTCATTCATTCATTCATTCATTCATTCATTCATTCATTCATTCATTCATTCATTCATTCATTCATTCATTCATTCATTCATTCATTCATTCATTCATTCATTCATTCATTCATTCATTCATTCATTCATGCATTAATTAATTTATTTATTTTACTTAGTTATCCATCCATCCATCCATCCATCCATCCATCCATCCATTCATTTATTCATTCATTCATTCATTCATTCTCATCCATTCTTTCATTTGTTCATTCACAAAATCATTCATTCATTCATTCATTCATTCATTCATTCATTCATTCATTCATTCATTCATTCATTCATTCATTCATTCATTCATTCATTTATTTATTCATTTATTCATTCATTCATTCATTCATAAATTCAGTCATTCATAAAATTAGCCTTTTTTTATATTTCCACAGATCAGACAACTTTAATTTGCTTGATTTATCTATGTGAGCGCAGAGCTTTACATATAGGCCTAGTCTTGAGATGCGAATCTCTCACAAGATGGTGACTATTATTAAAAATCTCATATTTCCAGACATATAACCTGGCTATGTACAACCTACAGAAGTGCTTTCAGGATGTAGTTATTATATTTTTAATCCCTTATAACGGTCTACTAATCCGTTATAACGGTCTACTAACTGACCACTAATCCGTTATAGCGATCCGTTGTAGATTCTTAATCCGTTATAACGGCCTATAGGCCTACTCACTGGCTACTGATCCGCTATAGCAATCTACTAACCGACTAATAATCCGTTATAACGGTCTCCTAGGCTTATGAAGGCCTACTAATCCGAGTCCGTTATAGCGGTTTGATATCCCCTTGTAACGGATTAGAAAACCTTTAGTAGACCGTTATTATCTAATAATACATCGTTGTCTTAATATAAAATTGGAGCGAGTATCATAACGGTCAGAGCTGTTAGGCCCTACAGCATGAGACGAAGTCGAGTGTTGTTACGCTCTGAGGGTCACGATACGAATTCCAATTTTCAGCAAAACGATGTCTTATAATTATGTTTAATATAAATTATATGAACAACAATTAAGTCTAAATTACCTCTCAATTCTTCAGATTCTTCGAATTATCTTGCGGCTCCCATGAAATCGGGACACCCGAGAGTGAGTTCCGAAGCTCCCAATTTCCGAAGTTCCCAAGTTCCGAAGTTCCCGGAACTTTAAGTTCCCAAGTTCCCGGAACTTCAAATAACATAATTTGTTAATAATTCATAATTAAACAGAAAGTCGGTTTTTCATGAAGGACCGATTTTCATGAAATTTTGCAAGGACTTCATTATTTTCGCGTCCGGCGCCAAATACCGTACAATTTTCATTAGAAAATATAGATCAAAAGATCGACCATCTAGCATGTAATGCAGGGCTTGTATAATTCTATATTGGGCTTATAGAGGGACGTCGTAATTAGAAAATTACTACATGTCAAATGGTCTAGCTTTTGAACTATTTTTTGATGAAAATGTTAAGGTATTTTGCGGCTGACTCGAACAAAGTCTTTGCAAAATTTCATAAAAATCGGTTGAGAATTTGACTGAGAAATCGAGGGTAAACATGCCCTACAAGGCTATACAAGCTATAGATGTGAAATGGGGTTTTAGGCCACCTTTGTGCTAAACTGGGCCAGAAGAACCTGAGGATGTTGAGAGTAATGAGATGACACTACCCTCCAGACACAGGATTCGAAATTCGAGCCCTGGTGGTCTGAGGCCGAGCACGCCACCTCTCCGTCATTGATAGCTCTAATTCCACGCGAACACGATGCGTTACGCCAATGTTTATTTAATATTGGACCAGCGTTGTAGATAACGTTAGTGCCCAGCATTAAAACAACATAAGAATAACTCGATTGTTTACGAGGAAGTTGACAATAGGGCCTACATCTACTTGTATGCTGGGATTTCCGAAAGTTGCAGGTACCATCTTCAACGCTCAGTTCACAAAGGATTGATCTTTAAAAAACATTTGTTTCGCCAAGGAACGAATCAATTAGGCCTACTCAACTGTTCATTTCTGTTTAATTATTTAATTTTAACAAATTATGTTATTTGAAATTGTTTATGAGGAAGTTAACATTACATTTACGTGTAGGTCTATGCTGGCAAAGTTCACTGTTGCAGGTACCATCTTCAACGCTCAGCTCACAACGGATAGGCCTATATCTTTAAAAAAGATGTGTTTCTCCAAGAAACGAATCACTTACTCAACTGTTCATTTCTGTTTAATTATCTAATTTTAACAAATTATGTTATTTGAAATTGTTTATGAGGAAGTTGACATTATATCTACGTGTAGGTCTATGCTGGCAAAGCTCACTGTTGCAGGTACCATCTTCAACGCTCAGGACACAACGGATATATCTTTAAAAAACATTTGT